>JASCZW010015259.1:0-20980 GCA_034211315.2 Aedes japonicus | reverse complement strand
ATGGAATGGCCGATTTATCCCATGAGAAAGTCATTTAGATGTTATTAAGTAGCTTTATATTCCGTATAGTATACCGAATATAGCCGAATGCCCGAAGCGATAATATAAATAAATGCCCGGAGCGATGAAATAAACAAACTTTACTGAAATTCGTTCGAACAAGTATTTTTAATGATATCCTTCGAAAGTTTTCGACTCAATAATGTTAGTTGGTGACTTTTCATGGTCCAGTACAGCAAACGCCTTATTAAGCATGTCTTAGCAAAGGTATAACTAGTTGAATATCGTTACTAGTTAAATTATTGTATGAGTTATAGTTAAAACTGTAATCGTGCGCTACATAATCGACAGAGCCAAGGGACATGTACCCTATATACTTATATATAACCTTACAACAACTGCAAGATAATTTTTGTTATATTCTGTTTGATAAAACTTCCTAAACTTTGAACATTTTAAGAGACGCTTACACATTTGAAAATGTTGCAATTGATTATTGTGTTTTCATAACAATCACTAAACCTGCCGGATATTTTCTAATAACGAATTTTATCGTAATTTGAATTCTAGAGTATTTCAATGTTTATTATTACCCTTGAAATCCAAAATTGCTAAAATTGCCTAAATTCTAATTCTTTGAATCTTTGAAGTTAAATTATGCAAAGGCATACTACAACTCAGATTGTATACAAATGATCCGAATGGTATGACATTTAAATGGTGAATGTTGAAAAGGAGACAAGGTATCAGTCAAAATATATGTTTGTATGTGCGTATTATAGAATTTCCTCCGCTGCCTGTCGTTACTGAAATCCCCCAAACGATGCAAAACATTGTTGATGGTTCCGGCGATGGTGAGAATTCCAAGATGCAGGCCATTCAGGCACAGTATGACATACGAATAAACATTTAGTAATGTTAAGTGATTATGATTATAAGAATGAGCAAAACTATCATTAATTAAATAATTTTATATTCCCTAACAGATCCTTAACTATCTTCTAGGCCTTAGAGATAGTCCATCGTAAAACGTGCAACCATGACCGTGTCATCATTTAAACCAAAAGGCCCTTTTCAGGGCCACCAAAGAGTTATAAAGAGTGTACAAGAGAATTTTCCTACATACTGACTTCATAAAACTTCAGGGCCACTAAATAATATCTCAAGAGCGTACAATAGAATTTTCTTACTTACTGGCTTCAAAACGCTGGTCTAATGTCCCATAAGAGCCGCACCCGTCATATTGTGACTTAAACTGCTTCTATCAGTAAGGGTAAGCGACCGGCACGAATAATTGAAACCCTTTTAACGCTAATAATAACCACACAGAATTTCCCTGACATTATAATGCATCACTTGGTTTAACGTAGTCTACGTCAACCGGTCGTGTCTTGTACACAACCCCACTGATTTTTTCCTTCAGCTCCTCATCGTTATTGCTGGCCATCTGCAGGTGACGTGGTCTTCTTCTTTTCACGGGCGGCGTGTCCTACAACGTGCTCGCCAAACACGTCTGTCGCATTATAAGCTGTTGAGCGTAGCGCAAATATGATGTCATTTTCGACCAATAGATTTGTGCGTTCAGAAATTTTTGTGAGACGGGGAAAAGCTATTTTGAAGAAGAAGAAGACATTTGTTTCTCGTTTTCTATGACCTTGCTAGGGAAAACACATTTTTCAACCTGTTGATATGCAAATTTGTATGGGAGCAAAAGAAGGTCCTTTTCAAATGAAAAATTGAACTACTTATACTAATTGAACGAATTGAATTCAAATTTCTATGCGGAAAACTTGTGAGTCTTTTTGATCAAATGGTGTATGAATGAAGTCATTCTGTTTAGTCGAACGAGAGTTATAAGCGTTCAAAAACCTTTCACTTTTGCGTAACGCTCTCATTTTTCAAAATTTTGAAACGGCACCCGGTATAGAAAAGAGAAACGTAGTCCTACGTTAAAAAACCTTAGTGTAATAACGCTGCATAGTATGCGCCTGTTATGTATTTACCTTTTGACGTAGACTACGTCTTACGGCAAGGGTAGGGTGTCAAATGAAAATCTAAAATTTTGCGACCGTCACGAAAAACCGTACGTTTTGTACGCGAATAACTCAAATAATCCACGATAGATTTACATGATTTCTTCATCAATCGGTCGGAAATTTTACCGCGCTCCAATTCAATTGTCAAACATTTTTCTCAATCAATAGTAAACTATTGAAAATAACGCAAATATAAGGTGATGTCTTATAATGTCATTTTGCAGAGTAAATTTACCAAATTTCCTATCACAGATTTCAAATCGAAGCAAGGAACGTCTTGCATCATCTTCTTCTTCTTTGTGTTAGAGAGGGACTTTAACCAATCATGTCATTCGACTTTCCATGTACGTCTCGCACGCAGCTGAGAACGGCATAAAAAGCACACTTAGGAAAAATTTTGCTTCAGTCGTTTGGCAGCATTGAAGCTGTGCGGAGGGAGCGCTGGTAGCTGGTCGCAGTGAGCTAGACGCAGGGAGCTGGTCGCAGAGAGCTGGTCGCAGGAAGCTGGTCGCAGAGAGCAGGTCGCAGGGAGCTGGTCGCAGGGAGCTGCTTCAAGGCTCCACCAAACCGCAGCGTTCTCGAAGTTGCGGCGAAACAATCGCCACGAAGAGGTAAGATGGCGGCTTGCACAAATTCGACGCGATTGTGCGCCCTCTTAATCCGCCATTTTGCTTCATCGCGACGATCTCTGTTTGGGAGAGGCTTGCTACTTCACCACCAGCTGCCTCTGCACCAGCTCCGCTGCCGTACTAATGAAGGCTCCACCAAACTGCAGCAATTTTTAGCCACCGCGGCAGCGAATCGCGGTGGAAAAATCGCCGCTGTGAGATTACATGGCGGCTTATCGGAGCGCACAAACCAACGCGATGCGTATTTTAATCGCGTTGGTTTGTGCGCTCCCATAAGCCGCCATGTAATCTCACAGCGGCGATTTTTCCACCGCGATTCGGCTGCCGCGGTGGCTAAAAATTGCTGCAGTTTGGTGGAGCCTTCATTTGTACGGCAGCGGAGCTGGTGCAGAGGCAGCTGGTGGTGGAAAGTAGCAAGGCTCTCAAACAGCGATCATCGCGATGAGGTAAAATGGCGGATTATGAGGGCGTACAATCGCGTCGGTTTTGTGCAAGCCGCCATCTTACCTCATCGTGGCGATTGTTTCGTCGCGACTTCGAAAACTCTGCTGTTTGGGGAAAGCGTCCTTGAGGGCGAGTAGCAGTCAGCAGAAGGTGGAAATAATCTGTCCTTTTAAGGACAATTAATTCAAATAAAAGAGTTGATTATTCAAGAATGAACTAATCTTGAATTAAGTTCGGTGCCGTCGGTAAAAATTTTACCCAGCTGGTTGGCGCTATCCATTAATTGATAATCTGTCCTTTTGAGGACAACCAATTAAATCAAAAGAGTTGTTTAAAAAGAATCAAACTTTTATTTCGTTTGGTTTGTGCGCCTAATATAGTGCCAATTCGCAACTGCAAAAACGCCTGCATGGAGGGCGAGCTGTCGGGAAAATTTTGGCTGGTTGGCGCAACCCGCGATGAATCAATAAATGCTACCAGATACAAATCCATCTTTGCTACTGTCAATTTAAAATTCTCAGCTTGAGAGTTTGTTTGATTGGGATTTTCGTTTCAAATTGTCGATTGGCAGCCAGTGGTATTAGCAAAACTTGTTTTTCCTTCGTCGCATAACTACGTCTTACGGCAAGGGTAGGGTGTCAAATGAAAATCTAAAATTTTGCGACCGTCACGAAAAACCGTACGTTTTGTACGCGAATAACTCAAATAATCCACGATAGATTTACATGATTTCTTCATCAATCGGTCGGAAATTTTACCGCGCTCCAATTCAATTGTCAAACATTTTTCTCAATCAATAGTAAACTATTGAAAATAACGCAAATATAAGGTGATGTCTTATAATGTCATTTTGCAGAGTAAATTTACCAAATTTCCTATCACAGATTTCAAATCGAAGCAAGGAACGTCTTGCATCATCTTCTTCTTCTTTGTGTTAGAGAGGGACTTTAACCAATCATGTCATTCGACTTTCCATGTACGTCTCGCACGCAGCTGAGAACGGCATAAAAAGCACACTTAGGAAAAATTTTGCTTCATCATTCCAGTTTTACCAAGCGACACGATCGGTCGTGTTTTTCGCTCCCTCGCAGTAAAAGTTTTTTCTCCCGTTTTTCCCCCTCGCCCGCTTTCTCGCGATTGCGTGTTCGGTTCGCGACCTATCGCCTGCGCTTGCTCATCTTTTGCTGGTGGCAAAGCAGAAAAAAGTGTTGCAAAGTTCGGAAACATTTCTCGCTCGACCTGTTGCCGTGGCAATGGGTCGAAAAAATCGACCAACGGTGACATCTGCTCCCGAATCATTACCGCAACCGGGCAGCTCCAAGCGGCTGCGCCACGATGACACCGATCCAGTGGATCCGAACGCTCGTCTACTAGCGAGCAATCAATTTGCCGTGCTTCCGATCCAGGAGGTGCCAAAGAAGGTGAAAGTTCCCCGCTTTTCACCACATCCAAGGACATTGCTGCTCTCAGGACCGAGCTTGCAGCTATCCAAATCCATCCGCTGTACAAGCTGTGCAGTAATGGTATTAAGGTAATGTGCTCGACGGAGGCTGACTACCGTGCTGTCGGCGCTCACCTAGTCGCCAAGCAGCATGAATTTTACACGCACGATGTACCCGGAAGCAAGCCTATGAAGGTGATCCTGCGTGGTCTTCCGGAACTCACTCCGGAATCAATCATTACCGAGCTGCAAGCGGCGGCACTAAAGCCCCAGAAGGTGTTTCCCATCAGGCGCCAGCAACACGGAAACTACCGGGACCAACTTTATCTGGTCCATCTTGAGAAGGGATCCGTCACGATGCCGGAACTTTTGAAAACACGGGCCCTATTCAACGTCATCGTCGAGTGGGACCGGTATCGTCCAAGACAAAACGACGTGACGCAGTGTGGCAACTGCCTTGCTTTCGGCCACGGCACTCGAAACTGCCACATGAAACCGCGATGTGGCAAGTGTGCCGGAGCACACGCCACCAAGGATTGTGCCCCGATGGACGAAGGTGCCCCAATGAAGTGCGCCAACTGCGGTGCAAATCATGAGAGCAGTAACCGAACCTGCCCCAAACGTGCGGAGTTTTTGGCTATCCGAAAGAAGGCATCCACCAAGTCTCGGCCTGCTCAACGCCGTCCACCACCTCCGATGAACGAGGAAAATTTCCCGTCGCTTCGGTACCAGGTGCCAAACCTGCCACCGATCCCACTAAATCACCGCCATGCAAACCGCCCGTCAGCTTCGGTTCATCATCGTTTCGCGGCAGCCGCCGCCGCCCCCAACACGACTCCTCCTCCAGGCTGGGGCAATCTGTGTTGCAGTACCTCCACGCAACCACCGGCCGATGGACAGCTCTACGACTCTGAGCAAATGGTGGAGTTCGTCCAAGAGCTCTATCGCCAACTACGTTCCTGCCGCTCCAAGGAGGAACAGCTCAAAGCCGCCACGTCCGTGACGATGAAGTTTCTGTTCAAACATGGACCGTAAACGCACCATCAGCATCCTCAACTGGAATGCTTGTTCCATCCGGAACAAAACTGTTGAGCTCGGTGACTTCCTTAACAGGAAGGCCATCGACATCGCCATCGTCACCGAGACACACCTCAAACCGGAAGTCAGCATCGTCATCCCAGGATACCGGATTGTGCGACTTGATCGTAGCGGCCCTAGTGGAGGAGGAGTCGCGATCGCCCTGCGCTACAACATCAACTGCCATCTGCTTCCGAGCTTTCAGCTGCAGTCCATCGAAGCCATCGGAGTCGAGGTCGAAACTGCTGTCGGCCCAATCACCATCATCGCGGCCTATTGTCCCAAGCAAGCCAGTACCAACAACGGAACAACAACGGCCCTACGAAACGACATCCGTAAGCTAACTCGGAGGCAGGGGCAGTTCATCATCGCCGGCGACCTAAATGCAAAACACGAAGCCTGGGGGAACACCCGGCGGAATCGGAACGGAATAATTCTGCAGGAAGACCTAGAAGAGGGACATTACACCGTCCTGGGCCCGGATACTCCCACCCGGTTGAGCAGATCCGGGGTCCATTCGACAATCGACATCTTCCTCACCAACATGGGGAACAACATCGCCCAGCCGATCGTACACCAGGAGCTCAGCTCGGACCACTATCCGGTGGTGGCCGAAGTTGGCTCCTCGGTCAACCGGCATCGAATCACCAGACGGAACTACCATCGCGCCAGTTGGGAGAGGTTCCGACAACACGTTGACGACAACATCGATTTTGACATGCACCTTGATTCGGTTGATGACATCGAACGACAGCTGCAGAGCATCGAGCAAGCGATCTCCCATGCCCGGGAGCAACATGTACCGGTGATAGATCAGGTGAGTGACTCTGTGACCATTGATAGACCCACTAAAGATTTAATACAATTGCGAAACGCCATTCGAAGGCAATACCAGCGAACTGGTTTGCCAACGCTCAAACGTCACTGTAATCGAGTGACCAAAATGATTAAGGCCAGAATGGTGGACCTTAGAAATAACAATTTTGCCGGACAAGATCCGCTCTCTCCCAGATTGTGCTAAGCCGTTCTGGAAGATGACAAAAATTTTAAAAACTAAGCCAAGGCCCATTCCACCGTTGATCCCACTAGACGTCAATGACTCAAGGGATCGGTTGATAACACCTGCAGAGAAGGCTGATGAGATAAGTCAACACTTTGTCAGCTCCCACAATCTCGGTCAAAACATCGTCAGTCCACACGAAGCTGCCGTTAGCGCGCTTATAACTAACATCGACCAAAGTCCTAACGACTTCTCCGAAGATTTGGAGATCTCAGCTGACGAATTGTTGACTTATATCAAGACCTCAAAGAACATGAAGGCCCCAGGTTTCGACAACATCATGAACTTGGAGCTCAAGCAATTGAGCCCCCAGTTCTACAACCATCTGGCAGTGGTGTTTAACCAATGCCTCCGTCTTGGCTACTTCCCATCGTGCTGGAAGTCAGCCAAAGTCATCCCCATTCGGAAACCTGGGAAAGATCCTTCATGTTCCAGAAGCTACAGACCAATCAGCCTTCTCTCAGGTCTATCTAAACTGTTTGAGAAAGCGATCTACCGTCGGCTTCTAACATCTGCTGACGAGCTCAATATCCTGTTGGATGAGCAGTTCGGTTTCCGGCATGGTCGCTCTACAGTCCATCAACTTAATCGAGTCATGAACATCCTCAGGCGGAACAAGTCTGTTTCGAAAACATCCGCTATGGCCCTTCTCGATATCGAGAAGGCCTTCGATAATGTGTGGCATGATGGCTTGGTGTACAAGCTCAAGCGATACAATCTTCCAATCTTCCTGGTGAAGATTATTAAAAATTATCTCTCTGACAGGACATTCCGAGTTTCGTTGCATGGTGCAGTTTCCGGCAGTCAGGAGATCTCCGCCGGTGTTCCGCAGGGAAGTATATTAGGTCCACTTCTGTTCAATCTATTCACCTCGGATATACCCCCGCTCCCTGAAAATGGATCTCTGTCGTTGTTCGCCGATGATACCGCAGTCGTCCACAATGGTAGGGTAATAAGAGCGCTTGCCGCGAAACTGCAGCGAAGCCTGAATGTTCTGTCAGAATACTTCACTGAATGGAAGATTTGTATCAACGCAGCGAAAACCCAGGTCATCCTGTTTCCACATTCTAATTCTCCCAGACTTGTCCCGCCTGAGAATTGTAAAATAAGCCTGAACAACACAACGGTGGAATGGACCAAATCAGCTGTCTATCTTGGTGTCACTCTAGACAGCAAGCTTATTTTCAGGGATCAGGTTGACAAAACTGTCACAAAATGTAATACTCTGTTGAAACTACTGTACCCATTGATCAACAGAAGGTCTACATTATCCCTTAAAAATAAGCTTGCTGTCTACAAGCAAATTATACTTCCGGTCATCGAGTATGCAATGCCAATCTGGGAGAGTTGTGCAAAAACACATCTCCTGAAACTTCAGAGAGTACAAAACAAGTTCCTCAGGATGATAATGAACACCCCTCCGAGGACAAGAACATCTGAGGTCCACCGTCTGGCCGAGATAAAAATGCTCGACGATCGCTTTAGTGAGTCTATCAATCGGTACAGGGCACGCTGCCTGACATCGGATCACCAGATCATTCAGAATCTGGTTCCCACCCCTAGGATTTTCAAATTGTAGTTTTAGTTGTAGATTAGGTAGGTTATCAAATTTTAACAAACAATGCCCCAAGGGCTGAACTGGAAAACAAAAATAATTAGAACACAACACACACGTAACACATAAAACACATAAAAGATTAAACAAAGCTGAAGAGCCCAATGGGCTGAAACACTTAAAATGTTAAATTAGTATATAAGAAAAAACAATGAAAATAAAGATCAATTTTACTACTACTACGGTATAAAACGAATACTTAGGAAAATTCTTCCTCAATCCTTTGGCAGCATTGAAGCAGTGTGGAGCTGGTCGCAGGTAGCTGGTCGCAGCTGCTTCATTTGTGCAGAGGCAGTTGGTGGTGGTAAGTATCAAGTATCCCAAACAGCGATCGTCGCGATGAGGTAAAATGGCGGCCGAGCCGTCGGTAAAAATTTTACCCAGCTGGTTGGCGCAATCCTTAAATTGATAATCTGTCCTTTTGTGGACAACCAATTTAATTAAAAGAGTTGTTTATACAAGAATTAAACTTTTATTTCGCTCGGTTTGTGGTGCCGATTCGTTCGTTGAATTAATCAATTCAATTTCTAATTTAAAAGAATTATTTGAATAAGAGTTTATCATACATTTCGGTCGATTGGCAGTCATATGGGATTTTGCTAAGTCGTTACTAGGAAACAGTGTACTATGCAGCGGATCCATAAAATCAGTGAAAATAAATCAAAGCCTGCCGGTTGCTTTGATTTATTTTCACCGAAAAATCCTACCAGATACAAATCCATCTTTGCTATTTTCCATTTAATATTCTCAGCTTGAGAGTTTGTTTGATTTGGATTTTCGTTTCAAATTGTCGATTAGCAGCCAGTGGTATTAGCAAAACTTGTTTTCCCTTCGTCGCATACCTTAAACCACACAAATTCCCTATCAAGGACACCATTTTCGATGTCGAACACGATATTCCGAACCAACATTCTCTGTGCACACCTAGAAAATTTTACAGTATTCGGTAATTTTTTACCGAACTTTCAACAGCTGAACAGTTCGGTAATCCAATTTAACGGACTTCGGTAAAATTTGACAAGTTCCGGTAATTTTTTTACCGGAATACTGTAAAATTTCACCGAAACCCGGTAAATTCGATTACCGAACGTTCAGCTGTTGAAAGTTCGGTAAAAAATTACCGAATACTGTAAAATTTTCTAAGTGTGTAAATCCCAATTAGTAGTGTGTTATAAACAGTTGTTCAGTTGTGTTAACGATTCGCGTTGTATAGAGTCCTACCTCTAGGAAGAAAAACGTTTTGAGAAACATAGTGAAAGTGAGAATGCCTAACCGATTTGATCCAGAACGCTTGCGCAGATTCAGGAAGCGCAAAAAGACCGAACATGCGCGAAATCCTCCGAAACAACCGTGCACCGATGCCGAGCGAGCTCGTAGTTATCGGGTGAAATTGAAAGCAGCAAGAGGTAATGCGTTGCCAACAACTAGTTGGGACGCTGGAGAAGGTCCTTCAACTCGAGGTAGAAAATTGATATTTATTAAATTTAAATCAATTTGACAAAGTGCATGTAATCAAAGCAATTGAATATCTCTCTATGTTATCGCTCCCTGTCTTAATAAATTTCAACATAGTATTAATTGTATTCTGGTGATGACATGCACCGCGTGCTTTTACATCATACGAACCTACAAATGATATCGATACAAATAATGCGTGATTATTTTCTCAGGTGCTTATTTTATATGTATAAGAATTTATCATGTATTAACCAACCTTTTCTCCCATACCCATTGCAAAGAATAATGATATTTTATAAAACTCACTCTCTTTCTTCTGCGAGATCTAATATGTTTATATATATTTCGATTTCCTTAACGTTTTAGCCATGGATTCACTAATTTACCTGACATTCACATAGAAACATGAATAATAATTTCATAAGAAAACCATAGACCATATTTTAGGTACGAATTTCACCTTATATTCCCAACTTTGGCCTAATGTATTCATCACATAGTAAAATGTAGAAAATAAAATTTTTCAATGGAAAAGTAAGAGTGAGCGGTTGTGTATTTTTCGAAGGGCTTATTCATACCAACACCTATATAACTAAATGAATATAGTGGGAATTTTAATGTTTTGAAATGGGATGACCGATTGATCACATGAGAAAGTCATTGAGTTGTTATAAAGTAGCTTTATATTCCGTATAGTATACCGAATATAGCCGAATGCCCGGAGCGATAATTTAAATAAATGTCCGGAGCGATGAAATAAACAAACTTTACTTAAATTCGCCCGAACAAGAATCCATCGAAAGTTTTCGACTCAATAATGTTAGTTGGTGACTTTTTATGGTCCAGTACAGCAAACGCCTTGTTGAGCATGTCTTAGCAAAGGTATAACTAGTTGAATATCATTTCTAGCTAAACTATTGTATGAGTTATAGTTAAAATTGTAATCGTGCGCTACCTAATCGACTGAGCCAAGGGACATGTACCCTATATATTTATATTTTACCTTACAACAACTGCAAGATAATTTTTGTTATTTTCTGTTTGATAAAACTTCCTGAACTTTGAACATTTTATGAGACGCTTACACATCTGAAAATGTTCCAATTGATTATTGTGTTTTCATAACAATCACTCAATCTGTCGGATATTTTCTGATAACGAATTTTATCGTAATTTGAATTCTAGAGTATTTCAATGTTTATTATTACCCTTGAAATCCAGAATTGCTAAAATTGCATAAATTCCAAATCTTTGATTCTTTGAAGTTGAATTATGCAAAGGCATACTACAACTCAGATTGTATACAAATGATCCGAATGGTATGGTATTTAAATGGTGAATGTTGAAAAGGAGACAAAGCATCAGTCAAAATATATGTTTGTATGTACGTATTATAGAATTTCCTCCGCTGCCTGTCGTTACTGCAATCCCCCAAACGATGCAAAACATTGTTGATGGTTCCGGCGATGGTGAGAATTCCGAGACGCAGGCCATTCAGGCACAGTATGACATACGAATAAACATTTAGTAATGTTAAGCGATTATGATTATAAGAATGAGCAAAACTATTATTAATTTAATAATTTTATATTCCCTTACAGATCCTCAACTATCTTCTAGGCCTTAAAGATAGTCCGTCGTAAAACGAACAACCGTGACCGTGTCATCATTTAAACCAAAAGGCCCTTTTCAGGACCACCAAATAATATCTCAAGAGCGTACGATAAAATTTTCTTGCATACTGGCTTCAAAATGCTGGTCTAATGTCCCATAATAGCCACACCCGTCATATTGTGACTTAAACTGCTTCTATCGGTAAGGGTAAGCTTCCGGCACGAATAATTGAAACATTTTCAACGCTAATAATAGCCACACAGAATTTCCCTGACATTATAATGCATCACTTGGTTTAACGTAGTCTACGTCAACCGGTCGTGTCTTGTACACAACCCCACTGATTTTTCAAGGTGTCGATGAATATTACCCTTTGCGCATCCCCAAAACACCAGGCAATTGACAAGCCTATATCAATAGCAGGGATTGACAGTAGATAGGATGTTCTGGGCTCAAATTGATTGGCCCGCTGTCAGCTGCCAAATAGAAGTCTAATCATTTGTTTTGGTTGTTTATTTTGATGTGAAACACCACCGAAAGCGATTTTTCTGCTTTGTATGACGTGCACAACTAAAACGAGCAACAACAGACAAAACGTAAACGAGCAACAACAGACACAACTTACAATGTTGACATTATTCTGACAGCTGAGCGTGCTGAGATGTTGTCTACGTGAAAAAGTGGTCCTTGTCATAGGCCTGCAAAACACGGAGGTCAAAATCTTTCCCGCCGATTGTTGCGTTTTCGGGCGCTTTCGCCCGGTGAAACCCACTGTTTTGCCGGCTGCTATAACTCCGGTGTGTAGCAATGGACCCAAGTTTCATCCTTGGTAATGAATCGGCGCACAAACTCCTTCGGATTGCGTGTTAATTTGCTCGAATTCTCCTGAGAGGTAACACGAATGCGTCCCTATGGTCCTTTGTAAGCAAATGCGGCACCCATCGTGCGCAGAGCTTCTTCATACCCAAAACGAGATGCACGGTGTTGTCAATTCGTTCCGTTGAAATGCCTTAAGTCTTAGCTAGTTCTCTCAATTTCACTTTTGGATCCTCCAATACAATATCATGGATTTTTTCTACGTTCTCTGTTGTAGTGACCTCATTTGGGCGCCCAGAACTCGGCGCGTCAACGGTGCTCGTACGGTCACAACGAAAATCAGCAAACCCTTTATGAATCGTTTGAATCTACGGAGCAGAATCTGGAAAATACTTATTCAGTTTGGCTTTGGTTTCGGCAGCCGTTTTCGTGCGTAGAAAATTTTATTTTATCAAAAATCGTAGCGCCGAACAAATAAGGAAACTGCTAGCAATGAAGAAATTGTGTGATTTGTTTATTTGTTTATCTGTTGTTGTACATAACGGCTGCAAAGGACTACTGAGGAACAGTCCCTCTACCCGGGTGATGATTCCGGGCTTTGATTCCCGGGACAAATCTGCTTTTTTACCCAGCGAGCTAGCAATCCTAGAGGAAGGTGACCCCTCTTTAAAAAATCTGGTTAACTATCGAGCTAAATGGTAATTACGAGATCTGGAAAAATGTCGAATAATGGAAGTGGAACGCCGTGGTCGGTGAGAGGGCGAGGTATCGTCCCACAGTCGCCGTTACAGACGGCAACAGGTAGAGGAATAGCAAATGCAGTAGGGAGACGGCTGTCGATGAGCCAAAGTGGCGAAGCGGTAGGTGACCGCGCGGCAGCGATGGATGAGGTAAGACAGGAAGTGGGAGAAGTGATCATAATATCACCTTCCGCGAGTGTACCGCCAGGAGAAATTGAAGTTATGGAAACGTCAGAACCGAGCTTGGCACCAGTAAGGGCTGGTGCCTAGAACGCGAGCGCAAATACGGCGGCTCAACCAACCGGAGGACTGGTTCAACAACACCCAGGCAGTGTTGTGGAATCGGTGGGGGATATCCCGGAGCATACAGCTCTGCCATCCGGCCACGTCAACCAATCAAGCCAGGCGATGTCGGTGCCATCAGTCCAATCTGGGGCTACGGGCCCGAGTTCGTATCAATTCAAGCAGAGGCTGTAGACGTAGATAGACGTAGAAACGCTGTGGCCGCCCCTTTATTGAGGGAGGGCCAACTGACGAGTGTACCCGTGCCGATACCGGCCCCGACTGGCGAATGAAGACAGGTGGATGATCCTGCAAAAATAGGAAGAGCGAGCGTGTCGCCCAGCAACGTGGCTGTGTACCCGGAGGGTCCACGCCCGGAGCAGGCGCAAACAATTTTAGCCGGTCTTAGACGTATACTGGCCGCGCAACCGGAAAAAGTCTTAGTGTCAGCTCTTGAAGTTGAGATCGTTGGGACGATTACTATGCTGCCCCACCGGGGAGAGGCCTCTATCTCCAACGTGTACTCAGAGTTTCACAAGACCTATATTGTAGAGCGTCCGACTAGACGCACTCATATCGAGTTTTCACCACCGATAATTACCGGGGAGGTCGATTCTGGGGTGCAGACCCAGTACATACACAACGGACTAGCCGAAAGTAAAGCCATAGCTTTTGCAAGTCTTGACAATGAAACCGCGACTTACATCCATACCTTTAAACCACGATCTCGACGAAACTTTTGGAAAAGAATATAACCACCGCCCAAGAGAATTACTTGTCCAATCGATTTGCCAACTTTGAAAAGAACTCTGACGAACTAATGGGAAAAATCATCATGTGAAATTCTTCTTTATAAAATCTTGCCTTGCGCGCCCACCTTTGCTAGAGCCTTCTCGTTACCTGGAATTGAGAAATGTGAGGGAACCCATACAAAGGTAATCTTTAAAGAATTTTTCACCAACGCACACATCTCTCTTTCCTAAGAAGAAATTTTAAGGGTGTCCCCTTTCTATATCGTGCGCTGAAACGTACGAGGCGTTCCTTACTTCAATTTGAAGTCTGTGATAGAAAAGTACAGCGCATTTAGTAAATTTACTCTGGGAAAACGGCATAATAAGACATCATCTCTTATTTGGGTTATTTTCAATAGTTTAAAATTATTAACCGATAATGTTTGATAATTGAAATGATACGCGGTAAAATTTACAACCGATTGATGTAAACATCTTGAAAATCTATCGAGCATTTATTAAGTTATCAGCGTTTAATTTGTAACAATATTTCGTGACGGTCGCTTATTTTTAGATTTTCAATTGACACCCTACCCTTGCCGTAAGACGTAGTCTACGTCAAAATAGGTCGAAATTGATCTGGAACTCTGTGAATAGCCTGTTTCATGGAAAGATTATAATCAATGGAGGAACAGTGATAAGGCAAGCGTACAATAGGAGAATTATAGCAGGGAAGACTAATATCAAAACGGAGTGTATGAAAGCTGGAACCAGAAATGGTTCAGCGGCTGCAGGTCCCCATACCCTGGCCCGACAATAATATCCCTAAATTCAAAAGTGCTCTATCCACCAATTTATTAAAGTCCCTCCCAAAACAACACAACAACCTCAACAACAACAACAACAAAATGTATCATTCGCTCAACAGCCTTGGAGTTGTTCAGAGGGCCAGTATTGTATTATCAGCTGGCGGTTACAAGTGCTCAGGGTGCTCAGGCGATCAACCATTGGCCGGGTGTACTTGCATAGGATCACCCATCGCCTTTGGCTATGCAACTGGTTATGCAGTCGGTTAACCGATTTTGTAGCCAGCCGGTTGGCGCAACCACGATTATCATCGCTAATGTGTTTAAAAATGCATGCACTAGCATAACCAGTGACTAATAATTAGCAGATGATGTATTTCAATTATCTTCTAACAACTGTTGCAAATATGACGCTAGTATTGCTGGCATGGGCGCACAATAGTAGTGAAAATGTGACTGGGCCATACGACAGGTCCAAAGAAGGTCGATCAAACATAGACCATTTAAAACCCGTCCTTTTAAGGACGACAAATTTAATTTTCCCGGCTAAAGATTTTTTTGGATTGGAATATATCTAACATACCGTTCCAACTTCTTGTCAGTTGAAAGCCAGTGGTGGCTAGACTGATTTCAGGTTTCCCTTCGCCGCATACCTTAAATGTTTTGTTCAATTTCAAACACGGCTTGGAAATTTAAGCGGACACTATATTATTACGAAGCGCAAATATAAAGCTATAGAAATTTTACAACTGGCGACCGTCACGAAATATTGAAACAAATGATTATAACATTTATTACACATTCCAACGTAATCCTACGTCAACTTTGCGTACAACCTCATTGAGCTGTCACTTGTAGTTTTTTTTTCTGGTTGGGAATATATTGCCACTGCAACCATTGATTTAGTTTATTGTGGCGCAACTTTCGATGTAATTCGTCCAACCGATTTACCTTACCAAGGCCGGTGTGGCCTCTGCTATACACAGAACAGAAGTTGTCTCCATTCTATTCGGTCGATGGCTGCACCTCGCCAGCCTCGCTGTCTTCGAAGGAACTGCAGGTCGCCTTCTATTTGATTGATCCACCTTGCTTGTTGCGCGCCTCTTCTTCTTGTACCTGTCGGTTCGTTATCGAGAACCATTTTCACAGGGCTGTCGTCCGATATTCTTACGACATGTCCAGCGCATTGTAGTCGGTCGACTTAAGCTTACTTACCTTACCAATCAGACTAAGGCCGGCGTGGCCTCTGCTGTACACAGAAATTGTCTCCCTTCTATTCGGTCCATGGCTGTCACTCGCCAGCCTCGCTGTCTGCGGAGGGTCCGCAGGTCGCCTTCTATTTGATCGATCCACCTTGTTTGTTGCGCGCCTCTTCTTCTTGTATCTGTCGGTTCGTTATCGAGAACCATTTTCACAGGGCTGTCGTCCGACATTCTTACGACATACCCAGCCCATCGTAGTCGACCGATGTTTGCGATGTGTACGATGGGAAGTTCTCCCAGCAACTGGTGCAATTCGTGGTTCATTCGCCTCCTCCATGTTCCGTCTTCCATCTGCCGTAGATGGTACGCAGCACCTTCCGTTCAAAGACTCCAAGGGCGCGTTGGTCCTCCACTAGCAATGTCCATGTTTCGTGGCCGTAGAGAACTACCGGTCTAATTAATGTCTTGTAGATGGTCAACTTTGTGGTTCGGCGAACTTTGTTCGATCTTAGCGTCCTTCGGAGTCCAAAGTAGGCATGATTGCCAGCCATAATGCGTCTTTTTATTTCTCTGCTGGTGTCGTTACCGGCGGTCACCAATGAGCGAAAATACACGAATTCGTCTACTACCTCGATTTCATCACCGTCGATCTGAAGTCGTGGCAGGAGGCTAACATTGTCTTCTCGTGAGCCTCTTCCCTTCATGTATTTTGTTTTCAACGCATTGATCACAAGCCCAATCCTACCAGCTTCAGCCTTAAGTCTGATGTTCGTTTCCGCCATCGTCTCAAAGTTACGTGCTACGATATCAACGTCGTCGGCGAAGCCAAATAGTTGGAGACTTCCTGAAGATCGTGCCACTCGTGTCTATCCCAGCTCTTCGAATCACACCCTCCAGTGCAATGTTAAACAACAAACACGACAATTCATCACCTTGCCGTAACCCTCTCCGAGATTCGAAGGGACTCGAGAGCGTCCCTGATACTCGGACGACATAGATCACTCGATCCATCGTTGCTTTGATCAACCGCGTCAGTTTTTCCGGAAATCCATATTCGTGCATGATTTGCCATAGCTGGTCTCGATCGATTGTATCATACGCTGATTTGAAATCGATGAAAAGATTATGTGTGGGCACGTTGTATTTGCGAAAATCTGGTCCGTAGTTGCTTGGGCACCCATGAATCCCGCTTGGTATTGCCCCACGAACTCCTTTGCAATTTGTGACAGGCGGCGGCATAGTATTTGGGAGAGCAACTTGTAGGCAGCGCTCAGAAGCGTGATCGCATGATAATTGCAGCAATCTAGCTTGTCGCCCTTTTTTAGATGGGACATACTATTCCCTCCATCCAATCCTCCGGTAAACATTCCTCCTCCCAAATCTTGGTAATTACCCAGTGCAGCGTTCTGGCCAGTGCTTCACCACCGTATTTCAATAGCTCGCTTGGGAGTTGGTCAACACCAGTGGCTTTGTTATTTTTCAACCAACCAACTTCCTCCTCAACTTCTTGAAGGGTTGGGGTCGGGGCTCTGTCATCTTCTGCGCGTGTTCCTAGATTAATTACCGAGCCACTTTCGTTCGCTGTAACATTACCGTTCAGGTGCTCGTCGAAGTACTGCTTCCACCTTTCAATCACCTCACACTCTCCTGTGAGAAGGTTGCCATCCAGGTCTCTGCACGTATCAGCTTGTGGTACGTAGCCTTTCCGCGAGCTGTTCAACTTCTCATAGAATATGCGTGTGTCGTTAGCACGGTACAGTGCTTCCATTTCTTCGCGGTCTCGATCTTCCCTCTGGCGCTTTTTCCTTCGAAGAATAGAGTTTTGTCTGTTCCGTGCCTGTCAACACCGTTCCACATTCACTCTCGTACGGTGTTACAGCATTCTCGCCTGTGCTGCATTCTTTTCCGGCGGTTCGAATGTTTCTCCAGCCATCCTCAAGAGTAGCAACGCCAAGCTGCTCTTCCGTTGGTAGGGCTGCTTCTAGCTGTTGCGCGTATTCCTTGGCAACTCCGGTTTCCCGTAGTAGCTCAATGTTAGGTCGTGGCGTCCGAGTTCGACACGTGTTGTACACCGTCGAGAGTTTTGAGCGCATACATACTGCAACTAGGTAGTGGTCCGAGTCTATATTCGCACTGTGGTAGGTGCGAACGTTGATGATATCGGAGAAGAATTTCCCGTCGATTAGAACATGGTCGATTTGATTCTCTGTTCGCTGGTTAGGTGATCTCTAAATGGCTTTGTGGATGTCTTTACGGGGGAAGAAGGTACTTCGAACTACTAAACCCGTATCGTTCGATACGGTATGTAAGCTGTTTGGCCCTATTACCGGTCTATACATTGCCTCCCGTCCTACCTGAGCGTTCATGTCACCAAGGACGATTTTTACGTCCCGCTGCGGGCAGCCATCATACACTTGCTCTAGCTGCGCGTAGAATGCTGTAGTTGAAGAATCGACCCTTGATCATCAACTTGCACATTCTGGCGTTGATCAGAAACCATCCAATCATGCGTTGACGCATTTTGCCTAGCAATTCCAATCCGGTGCCCAGCTCCGGTACCACAGCTCTGGTAGAAAGTAGCCGCTCGATGCCCGCTTTTCCATACCTTCTGTCCTGCAGTCCTGCAGAGCAAACCTCCTGCAGTGCTACGACTCCGAAGTTACGTGGTTGAAGTTCGTCATAGATTATCCTATCGCAACCAGGGAAGCAGAGCGATTTGCAGTTCCAGGTTCCGAGTTTCCAATCGCAGTCCTTAATTCGTTGCCTAGGTCTTTGCCGTCCGAGAGGTCCGTATTAACTTCTGTATTATTTGTAACATTAGTTTTTTAAGGGCGGCTTGTTGGACCCTCCCCAACCCCCTGTCTCGCCGGGGGACCATCGTGCACAGCACTGTTTAGAGTCCCACGCTGGCACAAGGACGATGATCAGCCGCTCCTAACATGGAGAACAGACGCTCAGATAGACTGCACCCTTTGAAGATGGCAGTCCCCCCCACCCCGCAATCTCCGCATGAACAGGTTGAAAATATGGTTTTCTCTATTCGGGTCTTCAAAGACGGGTAACGAATGGTTCAAACAGTTTCTTTCTTTATATTTCCTTAAGATTCGTTTCAAAATGGATTCTGAACTTGTCACACCCCTCAGCTGCAACATAGTTTTGCTTTGTTGTCGATGTCCTTTACAACAGAGTACCGTTCCATTTTTAAAATTTTGCTTTGTACTGTATTTTTGTGCCTCTCTTCATTCAAGGCTATGCTCTCAACGCTAGTATCTAGCACGCGAAATGAACCGAAATGTTTTCAGTTTTCGACACGAGCTCTCGGCTTGTGGTTCGGATAGGGCTTTTTCCACCCGCCACAGTCCGCCCAGTTGTGGTATGGGAGACAGAGTCTTGCAAGACCGACTTACCGGTTTCCATGTTTACCCAATGCAATGATAAAACTTCGGGCCACTTAAAACTGTCCGTTCGTCCCTTATGAAATCATTTCGATTCGTCTCGCGTTCTATATACTAGCGTTGAATAGCATGTCCCAGAAAGATGAACATCACGAAAGTGCAGTATGAAGCAATGCATAAGAAGATTTTGTTTCAATATCGCAATACGAAGGCAAGAATAGATTCTTTTATAGCTAATAAAATATTGTCTATGCGTATCGGTAGTTTTCTAATGCGGTTGACCATTTTACGTAACTTTTTTTTCGCATTCTGAAATAACTTCTAGCATAAGTATTACTCAAACGTATTATAGTCAATGAGCTTAGGTTTTGAGGTGCAACAACAAGAAAAGCTGACATCATTGGTAGAATAGCGAAATATTGCCGTAAAACATGGTGTAGAAAATCTCATTCTATTTCTTTTTCAGAAATTCCTATAACATGGGCTCTTATGATATGTTATTTGTGAACACTTCTTTATTTAATTGATTTTCGTAGCAGCATATTCCACTTAATTCAAGTTTGGCTCATAGCGAACTTATACGCTTCCTCAAGATACTGCGAAACGCTCATATCGTTAAATTCGTATAGTATTGCTCCTATTTCTGCCCAATCTTGGTCGGCAATAATTCCATCAAATGAGGGAAAATATCCAAATGTACTCTTAAACCGTATTTTAAATTTCCGTAGAAATACCACCTGTTCCGTCAAGATTTATCTTGGATTGTCGTTAGATGGTTCGAACTTTACAGTACTCTCCATGCAGTACCTTCATTTGTGGTTCAGAAAACGCAATGACCTGTAAAGGACAAAGCGTTACTTGTTGCAGGAATTGGAATTCGCTCTTTCCTTGTTCTGGATTAGGTGGCAGTTTGGCTTCCACAAGCCTCAAAGCCTTTCCAAAATATTTACGGCCAAATAATCTTCTTGCCTTGCTTCTCTGCGGAGGTTGTGGATTGTATTTGTAAAAATTGGATTATCCGGTTTATCGTAAACAATTTTTCCCGTCCGTATTGTCCCAGCTATTTCTTTGTCACTGCCGCGCAGTTGATATCAGCGCTTGTTTTTGTGCAATTTAGCCTTTCATTTGAAGATTTCCACACTTCAAATCTCCACTTGAAAGGTTACATACTGAATCGTATAGGAAATACTTCATAAGAAATAGCTTACACGGTTCCTGGTTTCCTTCAGCACAGTATGCGTAGATTTTAAGAATTGGATCCGTTTTTTATAAATTTACTCCTTTTAAAAGACACTATATTTGAGATGTAATTCTCTCCACGCTCTGGTAATGATTGACGTATAATCGTTGTTCAGATATGAAGGTTCCATCATCTGTGAAAACATACTGTTGATTTTCATTCCATCTCAGTATAGTTGAATTTTTACTCGAAACTTCTGGATTTTATAAGTGTTTCAACTGTAATTTCGTTTTCCATTCCATTCTTCAGATCTTCTGCAATGCTCACAATTCTTATAAAACGATAAACAAATCAAAGTTATTTTGTATTAAATCTCCAGCCGTACGCATTTGTATTAAGCTCCTATTCTCAATTCGTAACCAGGACAAAAAATATTTTCGCACTGACGAATGGT
>JASCZW010015258.1:0-20988 GCA_034211315.2 Aedes japonicus | reverse complement strand
TCAATTAAGAATGCCAAAACCATCCAGCTTTTTCAAAAGTTAATGAAAACCATTTGAAATAAATTTGGTTTTATTATGGCACCAAGAGGTGCCAATAGGTTTTAAATACTAATCACGTTTATGAGAACTTACACAGTTTATTTACAACAATCTCCAAACCTTGTTTTCACAAATTCCTTTTACTGTTTTAATAGGTTCTATTTCGACTTTCTGAACTCGTAAAATGCTGTTTTTAAATTCCGTTTCAAGACTCATTCATAATATTTTATTATGGTCAGTTGAAAACGAATTTTTAAACCATTTTGCCTCCAGTAAATGCATTTAACGGTACATTGGTATCGAGGAAAGTTACCATAAACAACTACTCAAGTAGGCGTTTCGAAATAACTTCATGTTTTTAGGGGAGTTGTAAAGACTCTCGTAATCTATACAAAAATTTGCAGGGTTAAGCACTACTTCGACACAAAATTTGTGGGGAAGCTGCAATCATTGATTGTTCTTGTTTTCTGCAAGTGTTCTAAGTAAAACGTCATCTGTCAGGTTTATGATGAATTAACGTTGGAGGATTTGCTATCTACTATAAGACCTACTTTTTGACTCTGGAATCTCTTGGCCCAGTTCCAGATGGGAACCGTCAGAACCCAAGGCTGCTGGTCTTGAGCCAACGACAGCTTTCGGGGTGGGTACTCAAGACCTCTCCTAAATTCCATGTCTCAAAGCGTAAGGACGTAGTGGAACTTTTGTAGTACGGAACTTATAGTTTATCGAATGCTTACGGTTGAATTTACAACTTTATTTACACAGATAAACAGAAACATTGAATTTTCTGCGTTACCTAAAGCACATATAGGAAATGCTAGATTTGACAGCAAATAGTGAGATATTTCATGTAAATTTAAGCCAGATAACGCCTGAGTTAAGCCTGTTGTATGAAAGATTGCAAATATTGTTTTATAGCGCATGTAAAATTGCAAACAATTTCGTTGTTTACACATCCTTGGAATTTAATGGGGGGAAATTTTATGCACTAGTTAAAATTCATTAGTATAGTTAGTGGAAGGTATTGAGGTCTACGACGAGTTCTCACACAAAATGTTAACGACGATGTACCATGCGGTAATCAGATGTTGCCAGCACTCAAGATGGACTACCGCCAGTAACCCCTCGTGGGAGTGGGAGCAATATATTGAGTTTAATCAATAGGATGACATCATGGAAATAGCTCACCCGAAAGCCACTGTAAATGTACCGAAAGTCGTAGCCAGCATCCCTTCCACCATGTTCGGGCTCCTCAGCAAGGATGCCAGCTAGTTTTCAAAATGTCTGTAAACAAGATTTAAACATGTCTTTATTTGTCTGTATTGAAGATTTTTTCAAAAAAACTCGAGAGGAATATAGGTGAAGGGAGTAATTTATTTAAGAGAAAGGTGAGTAATGGCTATATCGTAAAAATTAAGTAACCTCATACTTTCTAATGCGTTGGTTTTCAGAGCCTTTTTCACTTACTTTTTCTGTTTTTCAACTGTCACTAACTTTCTGAAGAATGTCTATTTTTTAAGGAGGAGGCTTTTCAAATTTACACATATTCTTGAGGTCCTTCTTATTTTGAACCAATTAGACGGATTTTAGCGATTCAGCATGCGCCATTCTGTCACCAGGTGGTGAATCCACCGGTGTATCGCCAATCGTAGCGGCCATAGTGTGTACAGAAAAGAATCAATCTCCCAAATGGACTGGCTGAAGGTGCTGGTGAAAAACATCTTCTCGGCGTAGCGCGACGCCGTGTTCATAATCTCTGACGAAACCTACTTGGTGCTGGACCACAACGACTGGCAGGAGACATGATACTTGACACCCCCCTTCAAGGAGGCAAGCATTGAGTCAAATATATCTTCGTTTCCAAGTCCCCGAAGAAGGCTTTTTTGTGGCTGACGATCAGCGAGAATGTAATGACCAAGTCGCTTCTCTTTCCATCGGGGCTTGCGGTGAACAATGAGATATACAGTACAAAGTACCTCCTCGAAATTGTCACCTTCATCAAGAATTATCACACAAAAAAATGTGGTCTTTTGAGTAGACCATTCTTCGCCCCATTTTGCTAAGAGTTCAGTACTCAAATAATTTTGTCTCCAGAAAGGAGAAGCCAAGGCTAAGAAAGAGCGTCCGAAATCCATATTTTTATCGTCCACGGTCAGCTGCTGTACGGCCATGCAGCAGATAGTCAAAGCGATTTTGTAGAAAATTAAAAAAACGAGAGATTAAGAGAAACTTGGTTTCATTGAATTGTCTTTTGTAGTTTTTTTTTTGCATCGCCATTCGATAATCGTCATTTTTTTTATGCGTACGTTAGCTGAAGTTTTTAATAGTACTGGAGTTTGTTAAATGTATGTTATATACTCAAGTCTTCAAACGTTTTTTGGTTTTAATTCTCAGAACGGTATCGAAGGCCTCGTCGAAGACTTTTAAAAGTTTTTTAAAACTTAAGACCATTGCTTATCTTAAGGTCATCTACAAAACCTTTCGTAACTATGCTAAGTATTAAATTTTCTTTTTGATATTATTATCTGAAGTTTTCGTTAGTTTGAATTTTATTTTATTAAAGTTTTTTTTGCATTCCTTGGTTTGATTTAGTTGTTTAAGAAAAGTAATATATTCAATAATTTTAGTTAGGTATTTAGTCCTAAAATTCAATAAATTTTCCAAAATGCAGCGAAAATTTGTCAACAGTCGTCAAAAGGGAAATGCAACTATTGAAAAAATGATTCACAAGGAAATAGTTTACAGTATCACTTTATTTAAAAATAAAGTGAAAGTCAATAATTTTAGTTCATTTTTAGCCTAATTTGGTTCCATTTGCTTGATTAGTTCTCAAACCATCACACGGGGCTCTTCGATTATAATAAAAATATGAGTTTCATTTGGTTGAACCCCCCGCCCTTTCAAAAAAGGGATGGGTCTTGAACCACCATAGAAACATTTTTGCCTTCAAAACCCCCCACATGTTAAATTCGATTCGATTTGCTTGATTTGTTCTCGAGTTATGAAGAAATTTGTGTCTCATATGTATCAGAGCCCCCCTTCCTGAGAGAGTAGGGGTCTCAAACAATCATAAGAACCTTCCCCAGCCCCAGCTCCTTCATATAAATTTTCACGTTGGTCGGTTCAGAAATTTCCGAGACTGACAGGCAGACAGCCAGACAGAAATTCATTTTTATATATATAGAAATCTACCCTCCAAAAACCTAAACATGCCAAATTTGGTTCCATTTGCTTGATTTTTTCTCGAGTTATTCAGAAATTTGTTTGCATGGAAACCAACCTCCCGCCCCCTTCCAGATGGCGGAGGAGTCTCAAACTTCCATAGAAACATTTATCTCCTCCAGAAACCTCCACATGTTAAATTGGGTTCCATATGCTTGATTAGTTCTCGAGTTATGCACAAATTTGTATTTCATTTGCATGAGAGCCCCCCCTTACAGAGGGCGGAGGGGTCTCGATTTATCTTAGAAACATTTCTTGCCTTAAAAAACCTCTACCTGTCAAATTTGGCTCCATTTACTTGATTAGCTCTCGAGTTATGTAGAAGCTTTTGTTTCATTTGTATGGGAGCACCGCCCCCCACCTAACAAAGAGAGAGGATGGGTCTCGAACTAGCGTAGAAACATTTATTGCCTTTAAAATCCCCGCATGCCAAATTTGGTTCTATTTGCTTTATTAGATCTAGAGTTATGAAGAAATTACAGTTTCATTTGTATGGCAGCACCCCTTCTAGGAGAGGGGAGGGGTCTCAAACCAACCTAAAAACATTTTTCTCCTCCAGAAAACCCCACATGCCAAATTTGGTTCCATTTCCTTGATCAGTTCTTGAGATATGCAGAAACTTCTGTTTCATTTGTAGGAGAGCCTCCCTTTCTTAAGAGGGGAGGGGTCTCTGTCTATCATAGAAACATTGCTTGTCTCCAAAAACTTCCGCATGCTAAATTTGGAATCTTTTGCTTGATCAGTTCTCGAGATATGCAGAAACTTGTGTTTCATTTGTATGGGAGCCCCCCTTTCCAGAGAAGGGAGGGGTTTCAAACCATCATAAAAACCTTCCGGTGTCCAAGACGAATCCAACAAAGCAAAAATTTTGCCAAACGGTCTTTCCGCTCGCGAGTTAAATCGTGACAAAGGAAACCCCAACTCATTTTTATTTATATAGATATTTCTTGGATATTCTAGGTTATCCAAGATGCACTTGAGTTCAGAACTTCAGATATATAGTTGTAACAGTAGCTTTTAGGGCTATATAAGATTATGATATATATTCAAACATATTTAATGAATCTTTTGGAAGGTCACCAGTCATTATTTGATAATTTTGTGATGTTCTAGGTCATCAAAACTGTCCTTGAGTTCAGAACTTAAGATCTACAGTAGTAACTATAGCTTTTTGAGCTATACAAAGTAACGCCCCGTATTCAACCATAATCAGTGAATAATTAAGAACGTAAACTAACATTACGAGAAAAACTGGGATTTTCTGGGTCATCCAAACTGTCCTTGAGTTCAAAACTTAAGATTTACAGTTGTAACAGTAGGTTTTTGGAAAATGTACTGGGACAATATGTATTTAGTAATATTCATTAACTAAAGTACAAAGTAAACAGACATGGAGTGACAATCTTAGGATATTCTAGGTCATCTCAACTGTCATTAAGATCAAAACACAAGATCTGCAGTTGTTACAGTTGCTCTTTGGGCTATATAAGGTGACTATATGTATTCAAACATCTTTCGGAAGATCAACAGTCAATAATTTATTATTTTCTGATCCTCTAGGTCATGGCGTTCAGAACTTAATATTTACATTTGTAAAAGTAATTTTCAAGGCAATACAAAATTACAATAAATAATCGAACATATTCAAAGAAATATTTTTAAAGGTCAACAAACATTTAAAAGCCATATGACATGTACTGGGTCATCCAAACTATTCTTAAGATCAGCACATAGGGCCTACAGCTGCAAGAAAATCTATTGTATTGAATCATATACATTGAAGATCTTGGAAGACCAACAGCCATTGATATAATCTCTTAGGTGATCTAAACTATCCTGGAATTCAAAACTGAAAATCAACTGCTGTAACTGTAGCTTTCTGGACCATAAAAAGTAACAATATGTATTTGACCGATTTAAGAGAGTTTTATGGAAGGGAAACTGATAGAACGTTATATCTTGAGATGTTCTAGGTCACCACAACTGTCCTTGAGTCTAGCACATCTCAAAAAAACATATAGGGTATGTGTCCCTTGACTCAGCCTATTTTGCTACCATCGACCACATGTTTTATTATAACTCATAAAGTTTCTAAGCTGTATGCGAGATTTAACTAGTTATACACTTGCAAAAATAATTTTAATAAGACATTTGGTAGTATGTATCACGAAAAGTTACACAACTCTTTTTATAAAGTCAGAAACTTTCGAGGGACATGAATTTAATGTTGGTCTATAAGCACCAAATTGGGTCTATTCATGGATGCAACTTAGTCCCATTTGAAAGATTTATTACTAAATGCAGTCTTTGTACGGTTTTTTTTTCTAATTTTATAAATAAAGACTGTATTCGATTTACTTAATACAACATTTCATAAAACAAACTAAACTTCAACTGTCTCGAAATACTTAAGTGATGAAAACATGATAAATCATTATAATTCACTATACAATGATTTAGTTCCTTCGGTATGTGTTAAGATGAGCCACTTGAATATAAACAACCGCAAGTTCATGCATTTTACTTGAAATTTTACCAATAAAAACCTTCTTACTGCGTTGTTGATATAACAGACCATAGTTGGGAACATACAAAAAATATATCCCCAACATTTTGCCTTGTTTTCTTGTTAAATCATTGTTATTTTAGCTTTGTGAACAGTTAGTTTGTAACGTATAACTATTTTCTGCACTCCAAGTTGCTTGTATTATAACGCTTGGAAAATTTCCGGCGTTCTCAGTTCTTGAAATCTGCCACTTTTGGTATGGCGCTAGTGACGTTCTGTACATTTTAAGCTCGTCTCACAATGTATTATGTGCGGAAGCGTAATTTATGGTATGATGGCAGTAATATTTTTTTGATTTGCATGAATAGTATAGTTTTGTTATATTTCTGGGTTACTTGGGCTGTATCTCGTAGATTTTTTTTCGTAGAGCACACTTCAGATGCTCACTAATCCTATAATAGGTAACAATATTTCTTCTACCAAGTTACTAGTATCAGTAATTTAGATAAAACTTTATGATATCTGGCTGATAAATAATGAAAAAATGCTATCGTTGTGATAACCACTGCACTAAGTACAACACGGAATTTTTTTTCTCTCGAATCAAACTAATGACAAAATATGACAACTTCCTCCACGAATATTGCTTTTGCTGCATTTAGCTTTCCAGAAAACCGAGCTGTCAAATTGTCACCACATGCAGCACTACGTTTTC
The DNA here is from genome assembly GCA_034211315.2 of Aedes japonicus. Classification (NCBI taxonomy): domain Eukaryota; kingdom Metazoa; phylum Arthropoda; class Insecta; order Diptera; family Culicidae; genus Aedes; species Aedes japonicus. Next base: position 14,506 of record JASCZW010015258.1, on the reverse strand, counting down.
AGCTTCACGATTGTTGTTTGTAGATGACAGCCGCTTCAGTTCTGTGTTTATAATTAGCTAAACTAATGGTTAGCGAAATAGAACATTGAATATTGATGCAAACGGCTTCAAAATGTTTTGTTTTGATGTTTCGTTCGTGGACAAGAGCACGTTGTAGCAAACCTTTTTAACAAATGACAGATTGATCAGACCTCTGTGCTACCCATGGAATCGATGGTCGTTTGTAACCCCCTGGGTAAAGTGTCACCCCGCATGACAGTAATAAAAAACCATCAGATAAATTTGTTCATATATCATTGCAGTACTCCTAGGAGTCTCCGAGCACAACCATTCCCAATTTGCTCCACTAACTGCTCTCGCAGGAAGATAAACAACCAGAACACCAAACGTGACGCCACGCAAAAGTCCGCACAGATCTAAGGGTTCATTCATGTTGCGAACCCCCAAGCCGGATCCCGCTGTAAACGTCTCGCTAACAACATTACTCATTTTTATGTTCCTACACAGAAAGACATTAGCATAAATATGTATTAGTATGCACACTACTGATGATTCGCGGTCCTACCATTCCTTGCGATTTCGCCGAGGACCCCCATCCTGCCAAGGAATGGGCACTACACGGGCGACGGTCGGTCGGTGGTGGTTTGGCTTGTCAAGCGAAAAAGCACACCCAGCAACACTTTCCGGTGAACACATAGTGCATTAAAAATGAATAACCATGATAGATGCGAGCTGCAGCAGTAGAAGCAGCGGCAACAGCATGATCGTATTCCATGCCAGCGAGCTTGCACGTTGAAGGGTTAAAACAAAAGTTTCCACCGTGACACTGCTGCTGCTGCTGAGTTACTGTGGTGAGCATCGCGCGCTCATGCATACTTTGCCAGGGGGGCATTCAGAAATTACGAACGTTATTTGCAACCAATTTTCATAAGCGAAGGGTTATGGGTGAAACATTTCTTACGCATTTAATGCACGACCCCCAGGCTAGAAGATGGGTTTGCGCTCTCTGTGTTCTCACGACAAATTTACAGAGCTTGCCCTTGATGAAATGCTGCTGCCACCGAACTGCAACCGGTCGGTGGTGGTGTGTTTTTGTTTGTACTTTACCCTCTCTGCCCTGGCCGTGATTGCGAACCATGCAACCAAGGCTACTGACATGCAAAGTTTTCTCAAACATTAGGAACCGTTTGGCTCCGAAATCGGCGAAGCACAGTGAGCTTTGCCTTTCAAGGGTCCGCATTGCGAAACATTACGGTAGCCGATTTCGGGGGAGCGGCAGCGAGTCTACTGAAAAGACACATTGTCTCACAGTGATGATGGTTGCGTAGGATCACCGGCAGACCCTTTCAGTACGTCGTAAAACTGTCCAAAATCGAAACTAATGGCAGCCCAAATGACTTTGAGACGATTGATTTCCCTTTCGGTGAACCTTTTTGGTCGTCGACGCCACCTCCGTCACCTCATCGATCACCATCACCATCGTAGATGGGAGGGAATTGGTCTGCATGGGCAAGGTTGTATGAGCACTGACGGAAACATTGTCGCTGTGGTAATAACTACATTCCGACATTGACACATATTAAAATTTAGGGTATCTATTGCGACAAGTTGTGTGTCGAATACTCACTTGTTGTACCTAAAAACATGCGATAATTATGACGAGTGATCAGCGATGCCAATGTTCCTGATTTTTAAGGATTTGTCAGATTTTTGAGCATTTTGCCTGAAATCCTGACAAGCACCAATTTTTTCCAGATTTTGATAAATCTGAAAAATAAACTAATCAAAGTAAGGGAGTTCTGCCAAAGCTTTTTCTATTCAATAAAAAGTCTATTCTGACCCGCTCTTCTACCAAAACGATACAAGACATCTTAAGCTTCGCGTTTTACTTTTTTAGTTTTTTATATCACTCTCTCGCAGGTCGCAAACAGCTAGTTAAGTTAAGTTTTCGCAAAAAGGGAATCAAAATACAACTATATAATTAATGAAACTGAAAGAGATAAATATATGTTTTGTAAGCTTTTTGGTTTTTAATAAATGGTATTTTTATTAACATCAGTTTTTTACACACAAAATGATAATCCTGATTTTATCCTGATTTTTATATCATATACTTCCTGACTTTGTAAATATATACTTGGCAACGCTGCGAGTGATACACCCATTATTCTCTCACTCTGCAACAATGATATGTAGTACCTTAAATGTATTGCAACGAAATACGAAGGAAAACAACAAAATGTTGTATCGATGATGGGAAAGAGACACACTCCCGCTTCACTTTACTCAATTTTTGAGTACAATTGTATGCTATCTCATTTTCTCTCACGGAAATGTTACTCAATTTTCGTAAAAAGAGGCATTTACTCAAAAATTGAGTTGATCCACTTTTTAACGAAAATTGAGTAACATTTCCGTGAGAGAAAACGAGATAGCATACAATTGTACTCAAAAATTGAGTAAAGTGAAGCAGGAGTGCAAGTTGATTTGAGAAAATTTTGTGACTCGCACACAGGTTGCAATCAGGGTTGCCACATTATTTTTCGCTACCGTCTTTATTTTTTGCTAAAACAATCTTGTTTATCTGTGTTTAACTGCAAATAATCTTGGTAAAAATCTTTACTTCAAATTTTGTGTTATAAAAGGAAACAGATCTGTATACGAGGGAATTATGTTCACTCGTGATAATAAATCATGAGGTGTTGGTTATGATTACTAAAAGATTGTTGAATTTAGAATTTAGTTTTAATGTTCATACTAGCTGGCCAACTTCTCCTTTCCTTCTTTGGTATCTATGATATCCGTACTCAAGCGGTTCTGGATTTTTTACTTATTTAGATTGTAGTGCGCTCCACTTCTTCTGCAAAACAATGCGGAATTATTAAAAAGTTCACAAAAAAACTTTCTTAGCAAGCGAAGATCCAGCTTCCCAACTGCTTGTTTGAAATACAGACGTTTTTTTCAAGAAGTTTCAAAGTCTTCTGATTCTATCACCTCGTTGTCCTTGCAAAAGGCTACCGTCCTCATTTTCAATGGTATTTTTCTCACCGCTTCAAAGAAGTTCGGATATTTTTTTATAATCGAGTTGAACTTCAAACGCTGCTTCTTGAGGTCAACGCTCGATGCATTAGTCAGATCAAAGCGTTTAAAGATCTGTATAATAAAATCAGTATAGAAACCACAGCAGATCAAGTGAAAAGCCTCCTTCCTGGTATCATCGAGAGTTTCGGATTTAAGCATTTTTCCTGCAGCTACTCCGATTTATATTTCTGTCTTCTTACGAAGATGTTTCTCGAAATATGAAAATCCGAAATCCTGATTACACATGTTCAGGAACTCCGTAGCTTGTGACTGGAAGATACGATACGCTTTGTTGATAACAGGCAATGCTTAGCTTAAGAAGTGGAGAACCGGCTGCCACATCGGGTAACTAAGATAACAATGATCAAACCATTGTCTCAGCTAGATAAGAACGAGAAAAACAACACGAGCTCCGAAAACCATTCCATATTCCATTTGACAACTGACTTTAACGATAGCCATCTGGTGGCAGACGAATGCAGAACTGTGTCATCTGGAATATCTGGGATCGTTTGAGGCTGCAGGACAAGTAACTGCAGATATTTCGCATCATTTGTTCTAGGTACAATGACTGTTTTTTGCACAAAATTATAAAAATAATTTTACAAAAACCTATTGTGGAGTTTTTGAAGTTTAAAATTAAATATATGAGATTATGGAAATCATGCAATACATTCTTTTAAGATTTCTCCAACAAACCAGGATTTTCTCCAAGAATTACTTCAGTAATAACCGTATAATTTTGTACTGTTCTTTCAGGTGTCCTCTATGGATTCCTTTAAAATCACAAAACTTCACAAGATCAGGGATTCCTCCAAACATTTCACATTAACATGAAGAAGTTCGTAACTACAATTGTGACTGCAGCTTTTTCGATTACCTTTTCATTGCCTCTATGCATTTTTTCAACCGTATTCATTTAGTCTTCTGGAAGATCAATTTCAGAACTTAAGATCTATAGTTGAAACTGTACCTTTTTGGGCAATACAAAGTTACGACATGTGTTCAATTATGTTCACTGAGTCTTTTGGAAGGTCAACAGGCCTTTTGAAAAAAAAATGGGGATATTCTAGGTCATCAAAACTGTTTTCGAGCTCATAACTTTGGATCTACAGTTGTTATTGTAGCTTTTTTTGCCGTACAAATTAGCGATATATAATCAATAAAGTAATTTGAATCTTTTGTCAACCGGCACTACGAGATAATCAGGGATGTTCTAGATGATTTATATTTAGAATCTACAATCGTAACGGTAGCTTTTTCAGCTATGCAAATTTCTGATATGTATTCAAACATATTCATTGAGCTCTCTGGAAAAACAACAAACATTATGAAATAATATGGGATGTTCTAGGTCATCCAAACAGTCCTGGAGCTCAAAACTTGGGATGCACAGTTTTAACTATAGTTTTTAGGCTTAACAAGATTACGATATGTATTGAACCATATTCAATGGATCTTATGGAAAATTAACCGATATTATGATGTTCTTGGTCAACAGACTGGTGTTAATTAGTTCATAACTTAGGAACTAAATTTGAAATTTTAGCATTTTCTGATGTACAAGGTGTTCTGATGTATGATATGTATTCAACTATGTTCATTGAATCTTACGGAAGAGCAACCTATTTTATGAGATAATCTGGGATGTTCAATGTCATCCAACCTGTCCTGGAATACTGAACTTAGGATATTTAATAGTACCTGTAGCTTTCTCGGCTATACATAGTAACGATATGTTTTCAACCATGTTTATCTGGAGTCTTCTGGAAGGTCAGCAGATATTATGAAATGATCTGGGATGTTATCTATCAGTCATACAGTGGAGCTCAAAAATTAGGATCTGAAAATTTAACCGTAGCTTTTCAGGCTACACAAATTTACGATATGTATTCAACCATACTCTCTGGCTCTTCGGGTAGAGTTCCAGGTCATCCAAAGTATTATGCAGAACTTAGGATCAAAGATTGGTCGGGGTTCTGCCACATTGCATCAAGCAACATATGTGTCATTCTTCGTAACAGATCCTATACAGTCCTCACCGAATATTTTTTTCGGTGCATTATGGTGATGGATCACTTAAATTGGTTATTGGTTACAAAGGTTCAAGAAACACTCATCAAGTTCATCGTCAAATTTTATAGTTCTGTTTGAATATGTCGAACAAGACTGATGATTTTCGATAGACTTTTGGTGCGATTTGGAAGAACTCCGACCAATTGTAACTATTGCTTTTTCAGCTGTGCAGCTAACTTAGAATGACCTAGATTATCCCATAAGGAACGGTCCATTAATTATGTCACGCAGTAGGGGGGAGGGGGTCCTGGGAAAACGTGACGATCCATACAAAAAAATGTTAAGGTCCATACAAAAAACGTGACATGGTGGGGGGGGGGGGGGTGGTGGGTAAAGAGTCAATTATTGCGTGACATAATTTATGGACGTTCCCTAATATCGTTTGACTCTCCAGAAGGTTCCATCTACATGGTTGAATACATATAGCAACTTTGTACAGTCGAAAAATCTATAGATACAATTGTAGATCCTAGGTTTTGAACTCAAGAATAGTTTGGATGACCTAGAACACCTCAGTAATCTCATATTGTCGGTTGAGCTAAAAACACAAGAGAAACAATCGTTAGCTATTGTTGTTTTAATATCACGAGTAATTTATGAAAAGGGCGTATTTTTTGAGGTTTTGAAATTTTATTGAAAGAAAATCAGAAATATCTTGAAAACGGTTGCGTTTACGTGGTTTATCATTACCATCATTATTGTTTGTAATGATCTCCAAAACCATATTGTAACATCAAAATTTATTTATAAGAATGAATAACCAAAATTTGAAATATACACCAAAGTTCGCTATTTGAAAAACTTTTTTATTATAAGAGCGTCCATCCTAAAGTTTTTTTTAAAACGTGTTTTTTTTCCTCAAATTTTCATACAACAAATTTGAAAAATATTAAAAATATTTTTTTTTTATATTTGATTTTTAGTATTTATCTTTGATTTTTCTTTATGAAAAAAATTTTTTTTTTCAGTGTAAATTTTTTTTACAAAGCCTTTTTAGTTCTCTACAACTCCCCCATATAAAGTTTTTCTCTAAATGTAATGGTTTTTGAACTACGATTTTTCAAGTAAAATGTTGGAAAAAACACATACGCCCATCTCAAAAGTTACTCTTGAACCCAAATTATCTTAACACCAGTGGAATTTTTTTTTCCAACGTACCGAACTCATGTGCCAAGTTTCATCCAAATCAATGATGATCGGGTATGATTTTTGGGATTTCCGGCACATTCTGGATGGAATCCCTCTATAGATACAATTGTAGATCCTAGGTTTTTAACTCAAGAATAGTTTCGATGACTTCGATGAACACCTCAGTAATCTCATATTGTCGGTTGAACTCCAAAAATATTCGATACCCATGGTTGATTACAGATCGTAACTTTCTTTGTCTAAAAAATACAATTACAACTTTTAATACTGTTTTGACATTCTCACAGTCGCCACTTCTTCACCTTTAGTGAGTTCTATTTACCTTGAGAGGCGATTTGATCTTCATTGTAACACTCCGGGTGAGAGTTCTTGGTGTATCGCAAACAGTTCGCCAATCCAAATGTCTTCAGACTGAATTTGAAATTGTGACCTAGCCTGCAACTTAGTTTCCCCTTCCCAGAACGCATTCCATTTTGCGCTTTTTCGGACACATTTTCCTTGTCCTCTTTAACAAATGAGGAATCCATTTGTTCAAAACAACACAACGTAACAAAATTTACAGAGAAAATGCCCCAAATGTACAAAGAAAATCATATTAAAACTCGAACTTACTGATCGCTCGAATATTGACAGTACATCACTAGTGAGGATTGCAAAAGCTTTGATGAAATACAATAAGTAGCAAAATATCGTTTGAAACGGACATGGTTGAAAGAATGAACAATATCTGTTGCAAGTTAAATGATATTTTAGGGATAAATTTAGTATTTCATGCTATTATAACAACTTGTATGCTTCAGTTCATGTTAACAGAACAAAGTGAAATTAATTGCAAATCGTATGTTTCGCTTTAAAGCTGTAAGTATCCATCCATCTTTACCAACTATCTCCTATTCCTCGACAAAATTTTCGTTAGGTCGAGAGTAACAAATTCAATGACATATAATAACATATTTTCTTTCAAAACAACTAGCTCACCCACTCGTACGATCACCACCAACAGATGAAACAATTATCACCTCCTACCTGATGCTGTGCGTGTACGTACACACTTAGAAAATTTTACAGTATTCGGTAATTTGTTTCCAAACTTTCAACAGCTGAACGTTCGGTAATCCGATGTACCGGATTGCTGTGAAATTTTACAGTTTTTCGGTAAAAAAAATTACCGGAACTTGTCAAACCGAAGTCCGTTAAATCGGATTGCTGAACGGTTTAGCTGTCGAAAGTTCGGTAAAAAATTACCAAATACTGTAAAATTTTCTTAGTGTGTTTACTAGCTAGAAATTCTCGAAAAAGATTGTTTGAAGTCGTGTTTTGAGGAGAATGATACAGGAATGCAGAATTCAGACGTAGACGGCCATTTAGATCGATTTAAGATTTAGTAAAATTTGACTAAGAAGAGCAAAAGTGGAGTTGCTCATAGACTGAAGAAAAAAGCAGATATAGGTAAATGTCACTCATACTTATATTTACTCATATATTGAACAATTTCATGCAGTTGGGTTATTAGTACGAGACACTGAAGAAGTCTGCACATTGTAGACGAAATACGCGTATCTGTCTAAGATAAGCAAAGGTAGTTGGAATTAAATGGAGATTACTAATTTTTCTTCTAATTTATAGTTAATTTCATGCAGTCCATGCGTAACTCTACTTTCATCACTGTTCATTTGAACTCAAAAAAAGGCAGAAAAGAAAGGGGGATAAAACATTGAAACATTGTTTCTTTTCGCTAGATGCAACATATGACATGATTGAATGTTTTTTTGTTGCATACAAAGCAATATACATACAACGTTATGTCACTTTCCTAAATAACAATCGGATGTTATGAAACATTTTAGTCTTGATTCTTCTGCCCTGCAATTAATCATTATTGTGTTGAGTATGCAACAATGATAAAGATACATTATTTTTCGTCCCAACATTGTGCATTCGCGAGTTTGGATTCACTGGCGACAACTGATTCTTTCATATCAGCCTCGCGGGTTAAGCCGGTCCTTGACGCCCTCAATCCAATTCATGACCAACATAATGCTCATCCTACCGAGCTGTTCCGATGAAAATCCTTCGACGGATTGATTTTCACGTGAAATTGAGGACACCAATATTTTTGCTGGAACCATATTATCCGTTCCATCCTCACCGATTTCGGTCTGCATTTTTACGATGCTCAGTGACCGATGCAATTGTTGTCGGATGACGAATTGTGAACTCGTTTCTGGAATTAAAGAAATGAGAATACGTTCCAAAAAATGGGTAGGGTATCCGAAGATATAAAAGTAATTTCCATCAACTTTCTCCACCCCATATCGATTCCACTTAAGGTTGTCTCATTTTTATGGCACTAGATTTATTAGCAATACGGTTTACGGTCTACCGTGACTGTTGGCAAACATAGCTAAAGGACGCAAAACAACCCCCGGCTCTTGGTGGTACTGATTGGAGGGAAACCTCACTTTTTCGGGGGATGTGGTTTCCTCGTTTCATTTCGTTTTATTACGGGAATGTGAGAAGGTAGCGATTCTTTTTTTTTCTTCATATACTGGGAGAAAATGCCAGTAACAGTACATAACTCAACGTAACACAGAAAAGCTATTCTTGGGTTGACCGTTTTCCACTCGAATGAGCATCCAATAAAACTAAGCAGAGGAAAATGTAGCCGAAAAGAAATAAATTTCACCGGACTTTACCGGTCACGCTTGGACTGATGAGAGGTGTTCTAAAAGTTGGTTGTGTAGAACCAGTAGAACCAGTAGAATCTGCACTGGAATTTCTGAGTTGCTGCAAACATTCAGCAGCAACTTAAAATGATGTTATATGTTTGAACAAATGTGTGGTTTTCTAGATGACTTCAAAGCGTGTAGAATCATCACTCAGTCAATAAAGAGTGTATCGAAAAACAGTTACCAACATTCAAATAGTAATTACTCTTTAATGGCTCAAATATGTTTAGTGTGTTTTGCGGTGACAGATTTGTTTGAATGCCAATAAAGGGTGTCCACAGTTAAATTGCTTCACTTTCAATAAGCTGTAACATTTCACCCGTTGGGATAATTTCAACGAAATTTTGGGTGAAATGACCTCAGCGTCTATTGTTTACACTGCGTGGTGTGAGTTTCATTGTGAAATGTGTCGTAGTTTCGAAAATGGAGTCGAAGAAACGGCAAGTGCGCGAGAACATTTTGGAAACGCACCTCGACAACCCACTTCTTGAGCACCGAGCCATCGCAAAGATGTAGAAAATTCACCAGTCTACAGTGTCTCGTGTCAAAAAACGTTTCGGGGAACGCTTAACTGTCGATCGGAAGAAGTTAAGTGTTCCGTCTGTGTGAAGGATCACAATCGATTGGTTGCTGCCTTTAAACGCAAAACCAACTGTTCCGTTCTGGATGTCACGAAAAAGCTGCACTTGACCAAAAGTTTCGTGCAGGAAGCCAAGAAACGAGCGGGGTTCGGTTCATTCAAAGTTCAGAAAGCTCCAAACTGCAATAAAAAACAGAATAGGACAGCCAAAACACGTTACGCGCACGTACACACAATTGTTGACGAAACCACACTGCTGCATCATGGACCATGAAACACACGAAAGACAAGTTCGATGTTCCAGAGTTTCTCAGGAAACAGCAAGTGTCAAAGTTCCCCAAGAAATTCATGATTTGGCAGGGGATTTGTTCATGTGGTAAACGGAGCAGCCCTTCGTGACAACTTCAATTGTAAATGGTCAAGTACACATGAATGAATGCCTGAAAAAATGACTGTTTCCGTTTCTCAAAACACACAACGAAGGATCTTAATCCCCCAAACTCTCCAGAGTGGCGGCCAATTGAAAAATATTGGGCTATAATGAAGCATGAACTTCGTTAGCATCCTAAAGTTGTCACTACAGAACAGGAAATGTTGAAGTCATGATTGAAAGCGGAAAAAAATGTCGGTTCAAGCGTTGTACATAATCTTATGCGTGGTGTTAAGAAGAAAGTTCAGGCTTTTGGATTTGGTAAAGAAATACCTAAACCAAGATTATACATTGTGTTCTATTCCCTGAATATTTCATGACAATCAGTAGAGAGACTTATTTCTGAGGACGAGTCTAAAGTGATGCAATTTTACTGTGAACACTTTAACAGTTGTGCAATTGATCGGTTTCGGTACACTGGAGTCAAATTGAACTGGACACGTGAAAAACAATTTTTTACTTTTGGTGCTCGGAAAAGGGTGTCACGTACAAACAAATTGAACAAAATGTTGAGAGTGTACCACCAAGTATGCATGATTGACCGCTCCAAGTTGCTACTTCTTTATAGCCAGATCAGCTGTTATTACACAGAGAACCAACAGATGATGCTTGGGAGTAGCATAAATTCTCAATGTGTAAAACTGGTGATCCCAAACAAAGATTATACTGGCGCTGGCCTCACCCGATTGTAGGTCAAGTAGAGAATTGGTAGGAATAGTAATCCTCAGAGTACAGAGATATGCGGAAGTTCAATCAGACGGTTTGGCAACAGTGTTCGTTGTGTTTACTAAGGCTGCGAGAGGCTGTTCGTGCCTCCGTCGCTGCCAGCTCCCATTTTTGATTATATTTATAACGTGCAAGAGATTGATTATGAGTATTTATAAACTTATCAAATATGTAGTGTATTACAAAGCATTGCGATAAGCTATTAATTCGTCGAGTCATCGCATGGCTTTGTACTCTGAGGATTAATAGATGATTCCTAATGTTGACTTCAAACATGGCGATTCCATTATTGAACCATTATTGGATCTGCGAACCAAACAAACAGACAGAATACGACACTGGAGCAGAATTTCTCTTTAAAATACTGACGTTGTACACTGTTACAACAACAACACAGCTATAATCTTCGGCATTGACTAAAGTGGAAAACGGCCTACTGTGCAAATTCCACCAAATTTTCATCTCAGCATTACGAGAATCATTATCGAACATAGGGGTGATTCAAATATGACGTCCATCAAAAATCAGGTTTTTATACCCCCTCCCCTCCCCTCTGTCACACTTTGTCACAAATATGATTAACCCCCCCCCCCTGTTGGATGTCACACTTCTGAAAAAAAAATAATGTATGCATATTGTTGTTGTCGATTTCAATAATAACTTGTATTTTAGTTCAAATTGAATCATTTACATAATTACATGTGTAAAGTTCTTCTATCCACGGATAGGTGAAGTGTGTTTTGATGGAAATAACTGGCAGAGATAAATCAAGACATTCGTAACAGATGGACTTATCGTATGACAAGTTTTATTCTGCAAAAAACGTAGTTATTTTTAAATATTTTTTTTAAACTGCACTCATTTAAGAAACATGTCAGTTTTGAATTTGAAATAATCTTAGTTGACAAGTAAAAAAAAAACTTGACTGATTCTGGTTCAGAAATGCCTATTCAATCAATAATTTCATTGTTTATTTTTAGTACTCTTGATAAATATTAAAGGTGCAACAATTTTAGAAGATCCAAAAGCTTTATTAAAATATGCTGATACGTAGCTTTCTTTCTAAATCACATCGGCATGAGAGATTAACATCAATATCTTTGCAACCATCGAAATAACGAGATTACGATCGATAAAATTTGACAAATGGTGAGTTTTAGTTGAGTTTAAATCAATTTTAGTTTTTCTAAGAATACTTACTTAAAAAATTCATAACTCATGAAACACATTCTAAAATGCAGTTACACATCCATGAGATAACCCCGGGTCTAATGTGGAAACCGGTTTTTTCCTCACTTTTGTGCATGAGTAAAACATTTGTGAGCAAAAGTTACCCCATAATTGCGCAAACTCTGGTTTACACACCAGTGACTGATCGCAGTTCAGCACAGGTGTATAATTTAAGTTTGCAATGCAAACTTTGTAAAACATAAATTTAGATGTAAAAAGTGCTTGAAATTTCCTAATCAATAGATAAAAAGTTCTAGACAGATATTTTACACAACATTATTTCACGGTTAAGGAAAATTGTTCAGAACAACCATAAAAACACCGTTTGTATCGCCAAAAAATTCAAACCAACTTTTTTGCGATTGAAAATTTTGGTATATAAATTTTTGAGACATGGAAAATTATATGGAAATATTCATATTTTTCTTGTAGAGAAGATGCGCAAAACATCATAGCTCGTAGAAAAAAGTTCTGAAAATGCTTGAAATTACTCATAAGTCTGAAAAAGAATATGATCAGAAAGTTTAAAAGAAATGGAATCATGAATATTCCAACAAAAATAATTGTTTTTGATTACAAAATTTGATTTTTAGAACCATACAATTTGAAAGCGGTGAGGTTTTTTGTTTTTAAAATATATCGAGAATTTCGAGATTTACCTTGAACAGTCTGGGAAATTCCACTGAAACTCTCATACCAGGAGATCAAGAAATGATCCCATCTTGACATGGGTTTCAAGAAAGATTTTCAAGATATGTGGGCAATTTTGATATAGACGATGTTATTTTTCAATTTTCCTGAGCCCTAGAAACTTTTGTGTAAAAAATGTGCCATTGCATTATTATTCAGCTTGCTGAGATAATTTAAAGCACTTTCCACCACAAGATTGTTTTCCTAAGACGATCAGTTCGCGAATTAGTTTTTTTTAAATCACAGTTAGCAAAATTGTAAAAAAAATCATAAAATTTTTCATACCTCAAAAAAGAGAGAATATCCTATTTTGAAATTTCCATACAGGCCTGGAATCAAAATTTCTGGTAGATAAAAAATTTATTGATTTTTTTTCGCAAAGGATGGTGCTTTATTCAAAGTTCCCGACCGTTTCTCTCAACGTTGAAATTGTGTTCAACACTTAATCTAGATCATAATTTTTATTGCCAAGTAAATTTCAAGCACTTTTCGATTCGTTAATTATACACATTTTTAAAGAAGGTGATTCCTCCTGACCGCACACTTCCCTATCATAAAGCACTGTCCCATATTCTATAAAAGCAAGATTTCAAGATTTAAGATATTTTCGTTGCTTTAAAAATGGAATATGCAAACTGAAAAGTTTGTTCGCGTACGTATTTATTTTTAACAATGCTGTTGTTGCTATAAACGATTTTCATGTTACTCCAATTCTTTACGTCGCCTCTCTGCCCAGTTGACGCTCTATGCTCACCCAGATCGACCAACGTCTTCAGCAACTATGCTTAGTTACTCTCGATCGGAGGTCGTCCTTTATCAGGCCGCATCTTGAGACGTTGCTGATTTGATTTCTTCGTCTCTAGGGCCATGTATAGCGTTTTCACGCGGTTGATCAGGTCAGACAACCGAAAGCATGTCATTTCGCTCTCTAATCAGTAGGCTGGAAATCTTGGAATTAATAATATCCAATTCTTTGGAAATTGCATCCTATTCAGGACATGCAAAATTAGAGGGAACTTTTTTGTCCGAATCCAGAAGAGCTTGTGAAGAATTGAAAGGCTGGAGTTCCTTCATTCGGTAGTATTTTTGTAACATTTTTCAACAATCTTTTTTGGAAAATTTTTCAACAATCATTCGCAACTGGCTTAAAAAAACAATTAGTGTATCTTTCGGTTTCGAAGCTTCCGTTTTCAAGGTGCTGATTTTCGATTTCCTATTTCTTCACAATATGATTCGTTTTTTATATCTCACCAGTATTCACACACCACGGTTGGCTTGTTAATTGCGCAGCGGGTATACACTACAAAATGCCCCTAATAGCACACTTGTTGCCATTCGGTTGAAATAACATAAATATGACTTTCTAAGTCATAATCAAGTTACTACAACAAATTATGATCGTAGTGTGCTACTTGGGGCATCGAACAGCGTTTGAATCAAATCAAAATTAAACGCCACCAAAAATGAACACAATAGGATTTTCAACAAAACCAAACTTCGACAAAGTTTCAGAATCAAGCACAGCTCGTGCGGTTCCTGCACATTGCCGATAAGAACTTGTATGACAACAGTAAACCATTTTTTGCACTCACACAACTAAGTAAAGTGTGTATTTTCATTAACCGTACACTCAAACTTTTCGACACTTTTGTTTTTGTATTAACGCTGATAAATTTATATTAGCTAATGCAAAATTGTTGGATGTCACATTTTTATAACCCCCCCCCCCCTCTCCTGTCACATATTGTCACAAATTTAATACCCCCCTCCTCCCCCTAAAGAGTGGACGTCATTTTTGAATGACCCCATAGAGAA
>JASCZW010015257.1:0-20980 GCA_034211315.2 Aedes japonicus | reverse complement strand
AGGCTTTCAGCCTTAGGCTAGTTCGCTGTCAGAGGGATATACATTGACCATACATATTACAGGTGAGCAAAATGGCTCACTATAGTTCCGCTGATTGAAGTGAGCTAGTTCTTCGGAACCGTTCATTTGCTCTTTTCGTAGCATTTGCTTATTAGAATTCAGATTTTTTCTGTTGAAACATTCGATTGGTTTTTTTAACAGTAATTACAAATTACGAATATGTTATGTTTCGCGGTTAGCCTACTACGTTTCTCAACAACCACTTGTTCTGCTTTGGAAAAGATCTGTTCACAAGGTACAGCATTGCAAGAATGCACAACCTTTTCATCATTATCTGATGCCGGTGCCGATTGGGGTTCAGCTTGCTGATTTTCATACGAAGTATCAATATTCTTCCACATTTTGTACACGAGACCTTGGTTCGTCGCGTTGTAAACCTCCACATCTCCAAAACTTTGCTTCTAAAACCGTGGATCGAGAAAGATGGCTTGAGCGATCAGTTCATTCGGTTCTCTTTCCCCGAACTGCCTGATGAGACCCTCTCCAGTTCATCTACCAACTTTTCGATACTCGGAGGAAAAGAATCATTTGAATGCAGTTTGATGCGTTCCCTCGTAATGTGGGCAAGTGCTGAGCCTTAGGTAAGGAAACGGATTTTTCTGACGAAATTTCAATCGAAACTTTTTTGAAAAGGCCCAGAAGCGGGTCGAATCCAAAAAGGGCAAAGTAGAACTTGCATCATCTTTGTTCAATAGCAATCGTTCTAACATATGGAACGTGGAGTTCTATCTCGTCAGAACATCCTGCTACTGCTTAGGAGGATTTTTTTCCTCCTAACTTTATCATTCACAGAGAATCATTGAAAACAACTGCTGAGCGAGAGCTTCAAAGAAAAACCTTCTATCTGCTTACGAGTTTTAATTCCACTCTCGCTTTTTTCATGGCGGTTTCGAACGTTCCTCTGGCTTAGGACAAAATTTAAACAAGTGATGGGTCTTTACATCTTGTTCCCGGTCTCGCTCACTCAGTACAACTAGCTTTAGCAGTTGATCAGTAGCTTGGGAATCACATATCAATAAGAGCTCTCATTACAGAAGGAACCGTAGCCTTTTTTTGGGCTTACAAAGCTACGAAAAATGTTCAAACATATTTAATGAATATTTTGAAACGTCCACAGACATCAAACGAAACCCTTGTTAGTTTCAGATCATTCAATCCTAGTCAAACTGTCAAAACTTAAGGTCTACAATTGTAACAGTAGCTTTACGGACTATACAACGTTAAGTTAGTTTGTTTGGTATAGAATACCACATCTATAGAATATGTTTAAACACATATCATAATATTCTATAGCAGCTTAAGCTACTGTTACAACTGTTGATCTAAAAGCCTCAACTCCTGGACAGTTTGGATGACCTAGCACGTCTCAATAACATAGTTCCTTTTTTCTATCGTTTCTATGTTTAATCAGAACACATCAAGTTGCTTGTATTACAACGCCTGGGAAAAATTAGGCCTGAAAGGGTTAATTCAATGAATATTGAATTGTGCAATACAAATGGCTTACATTTAGTTACGCAGTCCTACGTTATAGTTTCTCACAAATCATTGGGTCTGTAACTTATAGTTTTATTTATTATTAACGATTGAAAGATAGTAGAACCAAGCATAGGGGAAAAAAACAAAAATGCCAACAAAAGCAAAGGGGATATGAATCGGAATGAATTTGAACATATTTTCCATAAATGGAATCAACTCACCAAGTTCTACTTCTTCGGTTTTCCTGAGTCGAAAAATGGAAACTTTATAAAACTCTTTTGAGATTTTTTTTTAAATTATTTATTTATACAGGCTCAATCAAGTAAACTTTACAGAGCCAAGTTTTTATATTCATATACATAATTTAACCTAAAACTAAATTTAGGGGAATAGAACTGTTAGGGAATAGAAAGTTAGGGGAATAGTTCAGCTGCTCGAGTACCGCAGAGAGTGGCACCGCGATAAGAGGATGCGAAAAGAAGTATTGAATAGATCCCAAATCGCTACCACAGCTTAACTGCCAGACCTTGGTCGGTACAGAACATAGCGTGTGTTTTGAATCCTCTGTAAAACAGAATGCTAAACAATTAACTAACACAGAAAAAAATCTGAATTTTCATTGTCATGTAAATGTCAGAGCATTTGAAATTGTAATTCATTCCACACAAACCAGCTACTTGCATGAAATATTTCTAATAAAAGTGAGCTTTTTCATACAATATTACCGACAGTATATAAAAAGTCCCAGAACTTTACACGATTTATAATGTAAATGTCTATGTTTTGTGACGCTCTATTTATGTGTATGATATTAAACAGAAATTCACGCAACTTTTTCGAGCTGGGTACTTATTGGCCAACGATCGATGTGATTCCAAAATAAAGAAAAATGAACAACGGCATGATGACGCTTGCCAAATTGCTTTTTTCATCATTATCAGTCACATAATCTACCTGGTTGAGCATCGGATTTACACAAGGACAAATCGAGTTGGGAACAACTGGTCAAATTGCTACCATCGTCCTCGTCAGTTGCTCTTGAGTCGATAGAAGTTAAGCAAGCTGAGCAAGTTATTCCATAATACCGCTTGCCAAATTCTACCATTCTCAGCGTGAATAAAATGTAGGGAAACTAAAAAGCTCCTCTCTACAAATGCCTGCCAAATCGCTTCCTTCTTGTTTGACTAGACTAACAAATCAATCAGAATGCTTTTTTTAGTAATATGTTTTTTTTGTGCACTTCTCTGACGCTGCTGACTAATATTTTTTTTCTCAAATCTGACATTTTGTGGCCCTCTACTCCTACCTTTTTGAAGTTCCGCTTGCCGATTGCCCAGTAGCTTGCGGTCGGTCCGATAATGAGCAGAGGCCAGATCCGGCTAGTAGGCAGGAGGAATCTCAAACTTTCGATATAGCGGAAGCAATCTCTTCTGCTACGTTAAACTTCAGTATTTATTGTTTCTTTTGTGTTTAAAATGGAAGATCGTTAGTCACATGTGCAATTTGCTTGCTAAACAAGCACCTTTTCATCGAGTTTTTCCGTCGCAACAGTTGTATATGCAGTTGGGAGTTTGGGAGCAGACATGTTCTGGAATCCTTTTTCACGTACGTTTCGTCGTCCATCAAAATACACTAGGAGGGATTGTCCAAAATATGGTTGTACAGCTTTCTGGCCTTAATTTTGCCACCACACTTCTGCTGTAGAGATTGGTAGTTTCTGATTCCTCTATGTCCTCAAATCATTTCTATTCTTAATCTGCTAGATTATAATCGACTTTTTGGTCTAATTCTGGACTGCTTTCGTCCAACTCTCAGCGGTTCCTGTGGATGTACTGCTCATTATACTTTTCAATCACTCGTTCTACACTTGCTGGATGCACTTTGAACATTCTGGCAATCTGATTTTTATTACATTCTTTTTAGTACACCGAGTGTGCAGAATTTTATTTCACACTTTAAGTGCAATCGTCGACATTTCGCAAAAAAAAAACTGTGATAATGAACAGTAACGAACATAAAAATACATTTTTCACATGCAATCGTAATACGAATACATATTAAAATAATATGCATTAGATTTCACTCAATTTCGTATCAAATCAAACTACTTCTCAATACACTAATAAATAAATAAAGCAATTCCACAGAAAAGAGATACACGATCTCTAAGAATTTCATACTAATTGGCAGTTTTGTGCCTTATTCAAAAATATTAGAATGTTTTTTTTATTTTGTTACTAGGTTGACCATTTCTGCGGTATGCGGAATGCATTTTTTCAAAAATTCATAACTTTTGGACCGCAAATGCACAAATAAATACGTAAATAACAGGTAATTGAATACAATAATGTCTGCTGATGCGCATTTTACTTTGATTCTTACATTTCGCACGTTGTTTTTATGTATGAACCGATTTAACCATCTCTTACTTGCAGTAAACTCAACCTTTTTATCTATTATGAAACGAAACATGTATTGTTTGTTTTGTTTTATATAACAAAGTGCTAAATTGAAGCCTTTTACAGTTTAAGATATGAATGTAAAGCCAAATTTTATATTCGATATTTTGAACAATTTTGCCGAAGACTTAAACTTTCTATCTTATCAGAATTACGTGATAGAACAAGTTGAAAATGCTCAATTTTGCATGCTCACTAATGCCACTTAGCGGTGGAATTCCAAACAAAACGGTTCACCATTCGAATGCCCTTGAAATTTTTTTTTCCGAAAACGAGAACTTTCTTTCTTATCAGAATCACGAGATAGAAGTTGAAAATGTTTAATTTTGCATGCTCACTAGCGCCACGAAGCGGTGGAATATCGAACAAAACGGTCCATATGTTGAATTCCGTTGACTTTCTGAATAACTTTCCAGATAAATCCTAGCGAGTTTGAGCTTTTAAGTGGAATACCTGTAACTTGAAATGAAAAGAAAAATTAGTATTTTCCATTTAATTTCAACTACCTTAGCTTATCTTGACAGTTGGGGGGGAGGAGGGTGGGGGGCTTATAAAAAGGCTGTTCTTGGGCTATCCATTCCATTGTACACAAAATTTTCTAAGTGTTTTCCATTGCAAAAGACTGTTATCGCAGTTTTTTTTACACGGATTTCGGAATTAAAACAGATTCTTTTTTAAACGGAATGGTTAAAACTGTGCCAAAAAAAACCGCGTTAATTCCGGAAAAACGTGTTTTAAAAACCTTAGTTCATTATTTATTTATAAGATTAAAAAATACACCTAAATTGCAATATTCATTGTGCAAGCAAAGATTATATTTGTTTTTCACGGTTTTCATGGTCTTAGGTGCTGACGTTCGTTATTATGTTTTTTCTTTAAAGTTTAGACATAAAATTTAGAAAAATGGCGATGTTTGTATTTTAAACTACATTTTTCAAGGGCTCAATGACATGTAAAAACACCTAACATGCTAGAATATAATTCGCATTAATTTAAACTCAATTTCGTATCAAATGTTTATAATTACTTCTGGATACACTCCTTAAGAACAAATACATTCAGCAATTCCATATAAGAGATAGGAGATCTCTCAGAATTTTGTAATTTTTGGCAATTTTTAGAGCTTGTTTATAAACCACGTAGACTCGACTTTGAAAATCTCAGACCCCCCTCCCCCAGAAAAGTCAACGTGGTTTATGAATAGCCCTTTATCCAAAAATCATAGACCTGTATGCTTTTTCTATTCTGTCTTTAGGGTGACCATTTCGGCGTGGTCAGAATTATTGGTTTTTTTTTAAATGCATTTTAAAGCAAAATCAAAACTTTTGAACCGCTGGGTCGATTTTAACAACTAAATACGCAAATAACAGGTAATTAACTATTCGTGTTTAATAAGATATGAAAATACACATATATTCATTGTGAAAACAAAAGAATATATCAGGTTTTCATGAGTATAATGGTCTACCGATTATATTAATTCGTTTTTATATTATTAGTTGAAACTTTTTTACAGAAATTACATACATCTTAAAAGTTTAGACATTTTAACATAACATTTAAAAAAAGCGATGTTGTTTTAAGTTGATCCTCCCTTAGTTCAGTTAGTAAAGGCTTAGCTACAAAGCAACATCATGCTGATGGAGGCTGGGTTCGATTCCCGGTCTGGTCTAGGATTTTTTTTTATGGAAAATATCTCGTTTTTTTTGGGCAAAGAGTATGATTGTACTTGCCACACAAACATAATAATGCAATAATGGTACCTGGTATCGGAAGCTCTCAACTGTTAACTGTGTAAGTGCATTTTGCACACTAAGCTTAAAGCAAGCAATAAGCGAATTGTGAAACTATCGTTTGCATTGTTAAAGTAACTTGCCGACCATGCGTGCCTATCAATCTAAAGTGATTTATTTAAGTTCCTTATACTTTTTTAAGAGATAAGGGGTGAGCCATTAATCACTTGTTCTCATATTTTGGATTTTCAGATCACCCCCTTTGTGGTTATTTGTCCATACGTTTTTTTTTTAATTTATATGGAGCATGTGCTCTGATCAACTCCCTCCCTCTGTGCCCCATAAAAAAAATGATGATTAATGGACGGTTTGCACTGATTTATCTTTCCATTCGTATTTTATTAATATTTACCTACCTTTTATTTGCGCATGTAGTTGTCTAAATCGAAAGTGGTTGCTCAAAAGTTATGATTTTTTGAAAAATGTCATTTCTAAAAAAGTCAATTTTTCGGACCACCCTAACACATGATAAAATAAGAACCCTAAAATAAATGAAAAACTGAACATAATATTTTTGGATAAGCAACGAGACCACCAATGATCATGAAATTCTGAGAGATCGTACATCTTTTTGCTATGAATTTGTTGCCTTATTAGATAAAACGTATTAGAAATAAAAAATAAGCGAAAAATAGATTTTTCGAAACGGTAATTTAAACACAAGAAATATAGCGTTTTTAGAGGAATACTGAAACTGATCTATACTGTAATTCGGAACACGAAATTCTTTGTATTTGCCGGGGGTGGGACGTTTGGTATGATGGACCTTTGGCATGATGGCATGGATGTTTGGCAATGGCGAACATTGATTATCAGAAAGGAAAGAAAAGGAAATAAGAATCCAAAAAATATATTATCAAACGCTTTAGCTTAGAACTGAACAATGGAAATAAGAAACCAAAAAAAATATTCTCGAACGCATTAGGTAGCATCCCGATGTAATGAAATATGCTAGACCTATTACATTTGAGATTTTATCGATGTGTGTGCGCATTTCAATAACAAGCATTCTGATTAAGTTTCAGCTATGATATATCGATTCATTAAAAACCAAAATTTTGGTGTCCAAACAGGGAAAATTGATATTCGGCCATATGGTCATATACATGAGAAGTATTAATATGTTTTGAACAAAAATTTAAACTCCTGATTTTAGGTGGAAAAATAAATTATGTTAAAAAGCTAGACCGAATGGGTCATTATTTTTATTAAATCTTGAAGAAATATGCAGTTCTTTCAAAAGATATTCTTTTGATTCTCTGCACATGGGCCGTGTATGACGATACGAATTCCTGAATCCGAAAGTAACCTTGTGAATCAAGCGCTTGCCCGGTTTATTACTCTTTTGTGAGATTTTTCCTTCTTTCAAACATGAGCAGTTCTTTGGAGTTGTACTTCAAACGGCAATTCGGCCAAAAGTATTCATGAAAAACGTCAATTCGGCCAAACGTCTTTATGCCAGAATCTGGTATCATCATATTTGACAGATTTCCAAGAAAATCTTTCAATATTTTAAGCAGAAAATCCCCAGCTTATGTCTAGACCGATCCTGTTCGTCGAAATATAATCAAAATTTCCTTTTCGCCGAATCATCTCGAAGCCACTTTATTACATCACGCTACAATTGCCCGGAACATCGGATTCAACATAGTGGACGTAGTTGTTTGTGCCATTTCTCAGTCCAAATAGATACCAACCATTCCACTGAACTTCAGTTCCTCATAGAGGATGTTTGAATTATGTTATGCTGGTTGCTGCCCGGCAACCGGACGTTTTTTCTATTCCAACATTCGACTACGAACGACACCGAAAGATATTGTGAAATGCCTCGCTGCAACCTAGCAATGCTCTGCTGTGCTCCAGTGAAATATTAATCCCAACATCTTCACAACATCACCCAGCTGCCTCTTATATTACTTCCTGGTTTGTAGCAAATCTCGTCCACCTGTACGAACAAATTCGTACCGAAATTGTCACCAGCAATCAAGTTGACAATCTTTCCAGCCGCCCGTCCTCTCTTGGTGCTAAGGTGCTCCTGGAATAAAAAATAGGTCACCACTCCTTTTCTTTTGTGACTTCAAACAACATTAAAAAAAACGGAATCTCAGTCGGACCGGACAGACAGACAGATATTCGCATCATTCTATCTCGGTCGGTGCTAATTTGAGTAGCGAAAAAAAAAACGAAAAACATGTTTTATTCATATCGGATGCTATCGTCCATCTGTTGGGAGATGCCATCGGCAAGAAAAAGGACCCACCGCCGGGTATAAAGTTCTTATTTCGGATATACATCCGTAATGTAGCGCAAGTAGAAGAAGTCCCATGTAGCTCCTTACAGGAGGCAGGCAGAGAAGCAATGTCGTGAATAGAAGGTGCGGCAAATTGGCTACTGTTCTGGTTGGACGACGCAAATTCACATTGCCAGACCTGTTCGTCACCTGCATTGGCGGTCGGGAGGATTTGGATAGTGTCCTTCTGGCTAGAAAGCTAGGTAAAACCAGGTAAAACTCGGGCAGTAGATTGGATCGTTCGACGGTCGCTTGGTCGGTTAGAAGGTTGAAGGATTTCATTTCCGTTTTGTGCGAAGGCTTTCCTTCTGGGAACGTCCATCCGTCCTGAGAAGGTGGGTGTCCGATTTATGTTGAAAAGTTGTACCGGCACTTGTTTTACATGCCGGATTTCGAGGGCTTTTCAGCTTAATGGATGGCTGGTTTGTTGTTGTTGGTGGTATTTTTTAAAGTTTAGAGAATATTGAATTCGGTGAATCTATGCAGGATCTTTATAATTTAAATCAATTTCAATTGCCTCGTGTTTAACGAGCTCTCTTACGATTGCAACATTTTCCGCTCCCTATTTCACTTGAAGAGATAGCCTTAGAAAAGTGCCTCGTAGCCTTTTCCTCACAAGTAACAATGTTTCCTTTACATATAATAATGATAAGGACACTCCAAGCCCCCTTTTCCGGGTGAAGCACTTGTATGCTTTTTTATTGCTTCTTCGCCACTCGAGTTGCCTTCCGCATGGCGGTCCCTCCGGAAAGGCCAATGCAACCAATGTACTGCGCTTCTGTGCATATTCTATTTAAGGAAACAAGACTCCGGGCCAGAGAAAAGTTGCTGCTAAAAAAAAATTCCGAGGCGCCATCTTTTGATGCCTATTTTTAGAATCCAATCCTGGTGGGAAACACAACTTGTCCCAGTTCCGCGTCTCGTTTTCTAAATGCTAACATGAATGAAAATTTACGCGCGACCTGACCCGCGTGCGCGCGCTTCGACAGTCGAGTACCTATGCCATGTCAGGTCAAGGGGCGGCGGCAACCAGAGGTGGGATCCTTCGAGTGTGCTTCACCATCCCTTCACTTCTCGCCTACCTACTTGAATTCACCGACTTCGTCCTTTGTCATGGCCTCCTTGTCGCATACTACTAACCGGAGCAACCGGATCCGGTTCGGTGGGAGAAGGAATGCGATGTTCAGCCCGGCTAAAGGTCACGTTTAACAATGTTTGCTGGTCTTCAGCGGCATTCTTGGATATCTCTAATGAAACCCATCCATCAGTTTCGTGCTTCTCACGAGTCATCTAATGTCAGACCCAGCCTAGAGTTATGCATCATCCATCCATAGACCACGAATCAAATTCCGGTCGAAACCCATTCAGCAACAGTCCGAAACACTCACCTACACGTGCGAGCGCGTAACAGCATATTCGCATGTCCAATTACGAGTGGGGACAGTGTACACGTGGACATTATTTGGGGCCAATCGAGTCTCTTTGTGAGTACAGATTCGTGGAAATGATGATGCTGTCGAGGACAATGACGATATGTGACCTCCGGGCAAACATCAACAAGTTGATAAGCTGGACGACAGCCGGTCGAAAACGCACACACGCACACACACACATCGAAGCGTGATTCGGCCAGATTTGGTATTTTTTGCTTCCGTTTCGAAAAGATAGAATTACATGCACCTGTCACGTGGTGATGAATTGGGTTTTTATGGCTCGGAGGGAAATGCTTGCCTACTGGGATATCTTTTTTTTTCTACGTTTTCAGGATGTCGTTTTTCTTTTTAACAAAGCACTCGGATCAAAACGAAATAATTGAGAACAGTGGCGGGACAGTTATATGAAAGCTTTGGAATGTGATAACGATATTAGGGGTGATATTTATGAGTTGATGTTATGTAAGTTTATTGTATTAAGACAGCATTTCTAGACTAACATTTGAAAAGGATGGAAAAGCCAAAATGTGAACAAATCATTTTGTATTATATTTTGATTGTACAATTTCAGAACAACTAATTTACCTTAACATTGAAATGTAAATCAATTATGAACTTCCATAAACAAGAAAAATAAATTATGGCGTTCTTTCGGATCGCACATTGCTCTAGTTATTTTTTTGTTCCGCCGCTTTTGTTAGTTAGCTTAAAATTCCGGCTAATAGTTTAATATTTCAGGCAAACACTATTCTAATCATCATAATTTTTTTAGACTTGATTTTGAAGTATATATTTACAGATTTTATGCTTCGTTATTTTTTTTTATCATAACTTGAAAATAACCTTTACGCCTTAATCACAAGCAAAAGTAATTTCGCCGCATATTTTCGCCCGTTCAAATGTCAAATTGAGATTATGGCATGGACATAATGTTGTTGATTTCCATTGATTGTTATTACGCCGCCGATAGTTTTTACCTGTTTAACTTGTTAATGATAAGGTTTCATTGAGATTTCATCAAATGATTTTGCTTCGCGTTGAAGAAAACAAATTTATTTATTAATTTATTTAAGAAATGTATGACCTTTGTTCAGATCAACTCAGATTTCGTAACGGAGATCCATGTTTTCCTCCTCTGTGTAGACAGCCGGACAACTATAAACTCCTTATTCTCCTCATTTGATGTCCCGGTTTTGATTCCATCGCGTTGTCTATGTCCATGACAGTAAAAACATAATTAATAATCCGCAATCCAATTATTACAATAGAAAACAAATTCATTTGATAAAACCATTTACCTCTGATTTTCCTAGTAGTACGTAGACTCATCTAATTAGTAAAATTAACTGTTTTGGTACGTGAAGCATAGAATTAGACGTCTTTAAAAATTGAAAACAATGAGTCGCAATTCTTCGCCAATTGATAAATGTGAATGAAGAGCGTAGGCGTAATAACAAACAAGATGCCATAATGTCATAATTTAAAGCCGAGTTTCCAGCAGTGCTGTAAATATTCATTTCGACCCAATGCTCTAAATTTGCGAACAACTCGTTCCAGAATCTGATTTTCCCAGTAGGACGTATGAAAAAAATGTGGTGCTTGATTAGTTTCATAAATTTGATTCACCATGTATTGTTCTAACTGTTAAACCTAAGACGTGAGAGCCCAATATCTGAATATTCAAATGATATTCATCAATGAATATCATTTGAATATAACAGTGAATATAACACTTGCTATATACCAGTTAGGGCAATGTTAGACTAAGTTGTACCATATTCATGAATTCAGCTGTTGAACAAAGTTATCGGTAAATTTATCCAATTTCACGAAATGACATTTTACAGCACTGGTTTCCAGTACGGGCAGTTTAACTGGCGAAAAACCTAGGGCACACTCTAAAATTAAAAAGAGCGTATTTTGGTTGTTTAGCTATTTTCAACTCAATAAAGCATATTCCTGCGTATATTGTGTGAAATGTTTAAGCACTGCATTACTATACAAGGTGTGAGCATAGTAAATGGTTTATTGGAGTAATTTTCTGTGAGCATAATAGATGGTTTATTGGAGTACCTTTCTATGGAAAATAGGATTTGATTTTTGTATTCCAATCTTTGCCTCCAGTTTTCTCGGTTTCATGATTCTGGAGGTTTCGCTGATCCAGACGGGCCTTGAAGAGAAGTTCGTATTCCAGCAGGACAACGACCCGAAGCATAATGCCAAGAAGACCAAGTCTTTCTTCCGGTCTTGTCGGATCAAACCGCTGGAATGGCCTCCACAAAGCCCGGACCTCAATCCCATCGAGAATTTGTGGGCGATTCTCGATGCCAGGGTTGACAAAACTGGTGTTACCAATAAAAATAACTATTTTGAAGCCCTGGAGCGCGCCTGGGAAGAGTTAGATTCACAGCACTTAAAAAACCTGGTCGAGAGCATGTCGAAGCGCCTGCAGGAGGTCCTGAAGGCCAAAGGAGGACACATTAATTATTGAAATGCTTTTATTTTACTTTAATTTATGTTTTCTGTAGCCTACATAAATGAAGTGGGCACTTTATTTTGCCACTGTATTTTTTTCAACACAAATTGATTTTTTTTTCTTTAAGTAAAACTCCTTTTTTTTCAGTATTCCATAAGTGAAACTTAAAAAGCATATAAAAATAAGATAATAAAAAATAAATACAGTGTGTTTACTTTAATTTGAACCAAGTAAATGAGAGAAATTGAAAAAACGATGAGGTGGGCACTTTATTTTGCAGTGTACAGTTTTGTGTACATATTTTTAAAGGTGCTATGTTTTTAGTCTATGCTGGTGTTTCCATTATTCAAAGTAACGTTTCAACCAACAATGCGTCCCCTTAAATCCAGTGTGATGTTTATAAATTCATTTAGCTTTTTGGGAGCTAAGATATGGCCAATAAACCATCATGTTCAACTTTTTCTTTAAATTTATATGGGACATATTTTCTGACCAACTTCCTCCCTCCTCTTCTCCAAATAATATTAATAATGAGATTTTATCAGCTATAAGGTAACATGGCAGATGATTCCAGTTAGTATAGTTAATTTAATGCATTGTATTATAAGGTATTTTTCTATTAATTTGATCATTGGGTATTATTTTATTTTACTTATAAAATGAATAAACGCTATTCAACTCTGCTGATTATAATGGTATATCCATGTGTCATGAATATGAACATATTTTTTTTTTATTGTTTCAAAAATAATTAAATGTTTTATGGATTCATCTGCTCCTAATTGAGCTTTAGCACAAGCCCTTTGATAAAGGAAAATTCAAATTTAAAGTACTGATACTCCATCGTTAGTAATTGGATTTTGATGCGGTCTGCACTGGTTATTTTGAAAAGATCCGTAGTTTCGTATTCCAAGGTGGAAGTACTGGGGTAAGTACCTGTCCAGGGATGGAGGACAACATATTTTTAGATGCGAAACATGGCATGGATATCAAACTTCATGATTTAGCAAAACCAGGTCATCAGAGGACATTTTGAAGATTTCTGACCATACTGGCCACCAAAAGAGGGCCTGCGGGGTCCGAGTTCGTTCGGAAAAGTATTTTCCAATCGGAAATATATTTTCCAAATTCTGGCTTGCGACATATCTAACTTCATGATTTTGCAAAACTTTGTCTTCGGAGGAAATTCTTTGAATTTCTTACCATATACCCAACCAAATAATTGTCCAGGAAACTTTATCGCACTGTTTATGATCGTAGAGCAAATAAAATGTTGCAAAATGTTGAGTGACTTGGAATCCGATAGCCGAAAGACAAGTTTTGCAAAAACATGTTCAAGTTTCATATGCCGTAAGCCAGGTTTTGGTAACGATTTGAATAGGACAACTTTCCCGGAGGAAGTCGGATCTCGCAGGGCCTCTTTAAGTGGCCATTATGGTCAGGAATCCTCAGAATGTCCTCAGAAGACCTATTTTTGCAAAATTATAAAGTATGATACATCACAAGCGAAGTGTTGGAAAGACTCCGAAGGTTAACAGAAAGACTCAAATGACCTCCAAAGACTTATTTATGCAAAATCCTGAAGTTTGATTTTTAGCAAGCCAGGTTTTTGTACAAAACTGATGGCCACTTTCAAAGAGGAACTTAAAACCGCGCAGGGTCACCCCAAGTGGCCAGTATGGTCAGACACAATCAGAATATCCTCCAAGGAAAAACTTTTGTAAAATCATGAAGTTTGATATGTCGTATGCCGTAATCCTCAAAATGTCTTCTGATGATATGTTGTCCACCATCCCTGGACTGGTACTCTGTACTCTCACCTTGGAATCCAAAAGTACGGATATTTGTGAAATAAGTTGGGGACCTACGTGTTACCCGATTCCAAACGGATTTCTACACCGTAGTTCATCATAATTTATGGTCTACATGCCTGAAAAAGTGATAAAAACCATTGAAAGGATAACATTTGCGAACAAATGCTTTTTCTAAATGGCTCCAAACAATTCTTGAGTTCAGATCTTGATGTTCTAAATGATCAATGAGAAGATTCACGATATCTCCACCGTAAAATATCTCCAAGGGATATCATAAGACTGTAATAGACTACATATTTTTAGAATACCTAAGGCACTCCAAACTGTGCATGAGTTAAGATCTTGATGTTGTATATAATCGACAAGTAGATTTAGAGTATTTGCATGTACTTCTGTGTAGGAAAATCTTCACAGGGTTGCAGACATACTACTGAATTCTCAGAATATCTACGATGCTCCAAACTATTCTTGAGTTAAGATCTTGATGTTTTGCATGATGTTGATGTTTTGCACGGTCAAGACCTGAACTCAAAAATAGTTTGGAGAACATTAAATATTCTGAAAATTCTGTAATATGCCTGCAACCTTGTAAACATTTTTCTTGTATTTTTTACAGCTAAAAAAATTTGTTAAAGACACTCTAAACTTTCTTGGTTCTCGAGCATGATCAACATCAAGATCTGAACTCCAGGACAGTTTGGATGATCTAGATCATCATTGTGTCCGTAACCATAACTGTTCAATATTTTTCTGAGTTAAAAGAAATATTTTTGAGCAGAATAAAAAATGAAATTTGTCGATGAAAAAATATAATAATATGTTGTCACTTGTTGCACTTATTTAAAAAAGAAACAATTTTAACATATTATGAAATAATAATGATTACAGGACAACACCATTTTATTTCACCATGACACAATATACAAAAAACTACCTAAACTAACGAACCAACGATTGATTTGAAACATCAAAAACGTCAAAAAAAAACGTTGCATATTCCGACATGTCAGCTTACTGTCACTTTGCACAAATGTCAGTTTGTAAACTTTATGCCAGTTTATATATATGTTTAGGAGCATATTTAATTACTCTTTATTACTCTTTATTATACTTTATTACTCGATTGGTAGAATTCGTTATGAATTTTCGAAAAAATGTTTTATTTTAAATGTCAATTTTGTGGACCACCCTAACGCAACCTAATGATGAAATGAATAAATAAAAATACGGGTCTAATAGTTTTCGCTACGGAAAAAAACTACCAATTTATGCAACATTTTGAGAGATCGTGTATCTATGTATGTAATTGCGGAAGATAAGCTTTCCTAGCGGAATTGAAAGGAATTTCACTTTACTAGTAAAGTTTGAAAAAGTGTTTCAGTTTTTGTTATTACTATATTTAAAAAGTGAACTAGTGAAGTGAGAGTTTAAATTTTCCTAGTTTTCTTATAACAACTCTAATACTCTAAAAGTATTTTGTTTTTTTTTAAAGTCACGTTGTTCACGGAAATTGAGCTGTTGTTTTTTGAAAATCAGAACATCGAACATGCTCTGAAGATTTTGGGATTATTGAAAAAAAAACTTGTAATTTTCGGACTAGGCAAGGGGCTACCCATAAACCACGTTGACTTTTCTGGGGTGCCGGGGGAGGGCGACCAAAGGCTTTGCTCCAAACAAAATATTTAAAAAAAAATGTATGGAGAAAAGTCTACGAAGGGGGAGTCGGGGTCTGACGTCTAGCTAACATACCCGAACAGTGTATTAGTGTAAAAATAAGTTATGTCTAATAGAATTACTAGACGTTTAAATGTTACAACAGAACATCATATAACAAAAACCGAAATCTATAATTTCTAGAAGAAGGTGAAATAAAATACGCCGAAATGTCGGAAAATAGAAAATCATCTGTTTTCATTACCCACAAAGGCTGAAAGCCTAAGAAATAATCCTATTACTACCAAGTCACATTCGATAATCAGTTACATTATTTCTTTTCTTCTGCACTGTCAAGGCTTGTCGCGGTCTCGCTACGAATTTTTGGTTCTAAATTAACATGCAAAGCAATAGCAAAGGATTTCATTTAAATTACTGAAGATAAAAGCCCTTTTTTTGCTTCAAATCGTCTTTTACTAAGAAGGCAGAGCGATACAGATACACAGATCGATCAATGTGAGAACGTGTGTGCCTGCGTACAATCTTACACCCATTGTCCGGTTATTAAAAGCAGCTTCAATCCGGTAGCTGGAAAGTGACAGCACTATTGCAGATCTAGCAACTCATTTCGGAATGTCTGGAGAGTCGTGCCTATTCCGGGGTTCCTTTCACATACAATAAGTCCCGCATGTAAACATTACCGATATAATTTCGAAAGGGGAACTAAAACACAGTTTCTAGATTTGAATATTTATACTGTCAAAGGCACGTATTGAGTATTATTGGAGAATATTTTTTGTAATATATTTATAATCAGATTGATCTCACCAATAATCGCCCCCAAATATAACACTAGTTTGTTCAGTTTTTAAAATTATCAATCCTGATTCGTTATTAAATTCATGAGTCATGATACATGATTAAATCAATTCACTCGCGACAAAGCGGAACAACGCTTTTCCTTTATTTTCCGGTACAGAAGTTCTTTCGAAAATCGATCGGAAATGCACAATTTTTTTCCACATCAGTGAGCCAACCCCGGTTTGGAGCACTGGTACATTTTCAGTTTAAATTTCTGTAGAAAACACGATAATTTAGCAATTTTCCAGAACTTTAAACTTTGACAAAAAGAGAAATAGCGTCTTCTTCTTTCAAAAGCATAGCCTCACAAATGATCGATAAAAGAACGTGTGTTAATAATAGAAC
Source organism: Aedes japonicus (assembly GCA_034211315.2). NCBI lineage: Eukaryota > Metazoa > Arthropoda > Insecta > Diptera > Culicidae > Aedes > Aedes japonicus. The sequence goes on along the minus strand of JASCZW010015257.1, from coordinate 4,317 downwards.
GTTTGCAAATAAGTTACTGTTGGCTACGACTTAACTACAAATGACCATTAACCGAAAACATCGTGTCCCGTAAGGAAGCGATTGTGTGATTGGTAATGCACCCGCATACTCACTGGAAAATTTGGGATTCAAGTCCCACCGGTTACCGTGTTCAAAGATCAAGGAACTAACCTAAAATAAATTCTAATATGAACAATACAAGCAGTTTGTTAATTGGTTCATACCTTTAGTGAACCTTTAAGCGATCAATGATAGAATTTGTAATGATAGAAATTTCATTTTGCGTTTATTAGAAAATGTGAACACGCTTTGTCTGCGTATTCAAGAAGATGTTTTCTCATTTTAAATAAATCTGTTGCTAATAAAATTCGGTAAAAACTTTTTAGCTGTTCAATGAAGGGTTTGAACATGTGAACGAGACGCCAAATAAAATGTGTTGATTTGATTTACGGATTCGCTCTTCGATTGCAGCAACGAAGGATGTTCTTGCTTTTATCAACTTACTTTTGATGTAAATTTAATTTTTATAGTTTGTAAATTTCGTATTTTTACGATTACGAATTATTCGAATATTAAAAGTTGTATCTGCTCAATTATTATTGCATATGTGTAACATTTAATGTATTATATTTTTACTTTAGTTTGGCAGTCGCTTGGTTTGTATAATGTTCAATTCGCATATATACTAAGTAATATATAAGTAGATAGGTTTTTTTTTCACATTACACACAACATGAATTTTTCGTATAAATTACGAAAAATATGTTTTCCGGCGTGTTTCTAGTGCGATTGTCGCCTAGCTAATAAGTTATACTGGTTAGCATAGGAAAGTCGTGATAATGTTTTGCAAAGTATCTTTTGAGTATTCTAAAGTCGATAAACTAAAAACACAAGAAGAAAATGTTATTCAAATTATGCAAATGTTACTAGCGATATTCGAAGCTAAATTTTACTGAGCCCAAATTTTTGATACCTTGCAAATGCTCTTGGTCTCGATTTCTAACAAATTCAACAGCGACCATACTTACCCTCTCATCAACTTAGACGCTCTCCTCTACCCCTTCCTCGCTGTCCACGTCCCTTAAAAAGGAATCTCATGAAAAAATGCATCCCAACCTCTAGTACTCTTTTGTTTTTATCTGCCCAAATCGATGTTTACCTCGCGTGCTTTCCTCTTCATATCTCTTGGGACTTTTATGATTGCTTCGTAGAAGCCCACCCAAGCCCGGTGACGACGTCATAACGATCGGCCGTTTATTGGATAAGTTTGTTATGTGTTTTGTTCCTCCGAAATCCATCAAATGGCCGGGGAAACGGGTGCAGGGAAAATCGTATTAATTTAAGACTTTTCCCGTCAGCTTCCCGGATGAATCAAGATCGTTGTCGGAGGTGATGGGATTTTCAACTTTTATTTGGCGAAAATCTAATCTAATCCGGTAATTTAATCCCGGCTAAAAGTTGTGAGTCTCCAAGATGTGGTACGTGGAGGATAAAGAGGATGAACTTTTTCCCCGCTTCTTCACTCTGCAGGCGAAAAGCACTGCCACGCTTTCCTAGGCTAATGTTGACGCTTGCACAGATTGGGTACATTTTCCGCACCCATCGACGTGGGTTGGCGCTCGAATTTCAACTTTGTCGTCGGAAGGGAAATGGCCGGATTTAGGGATCCAAAAATAGAGCTGGTTGTAGTCAATCGAGTGGGCCTACTGCTTGCACGGATTTTTGCGACCTCAAACGACGGTGGCCACACCAAGCCAACCGAGAAAGCTGGAAAGATGAGCAATGCTAACAATTGCGAAAATGGTTGTTTGACGTCAGTGCAGCCAGCGTATTGCTTCTCGGAGCGTCCCCATTGGCAAAAGTTCATCGATTCTATCGTTCTCTCTGTCTCTCTCTTCTCGAGGGGAAAATATTGGCCAAAGGTCGGATGCTGAAGTGGTGAGACTGATCGGATACAGGCGTGAGGAGTAGAATTTATTGATTGGTAAACAATGGTGAGAAAATCTTCATGCGTTCCATCGGTCGGGCACAAAACTTTACGACTGTTGACGACGACGACGAAGACGCTGACGGTGGCTTCATCTTGCACAATCCGTCACTCTTCACCAGTTGGCAACGGAAGGCGAAAGTTGCCGGCTGGAGGAAAAGATGCAAAGTTCTTTTGTCATCGGTGCGGTTCTGACTACTGATCAGCGAAAGTGACACAGGACAACGAGATTACGATCTACGAAGGATGACTTTTGCTCATTATACAAACTTTGGGATGAATAACGAAAGATACACATGGTTTGACAGAAGCTGGGGATTAATCTTTCAATCCAATGGAAACAAAGAATGAAACCTTCATTTACACCCATTAGGTCCTTGTGACGAAAAATAATTTCATACGTCTGTACAACTCAAAATTCATGTAACGATCGAATTTTAGTTGGATCGTTATGATTTAAATTTGACAAACTCACTGTTAAAGCATAAACAATAAAATAGGTTGAGTCATTTATACTTTTAATAAGCAGTGATTTGAGTTCATTTTCGAGTAATTTTTTAAACGAATTCTGTCCCTACATTTCCAAAGTGTCTTAACGGCAGCCAATCAAGCAATTAAGTCGCCTTAAATGCAACATGAATGTCGCTTTTGGCCCAATTTACAGCTGCTTTACTGCAATGCCATGATAAGGCTTCATTAATGCTATTTTGCTCTCGAAATGCTTATTGCAGGCTACAAGCATTTATATAGCAATTTAAATTCAACTTTAATACAGATAGCATTCAAGGTGCTGATGTAATGCCAATATAATGCTTGTAGCATTTGAAATGCGGATTCACTTGTTGGGTTGATTCACTGCATACGCTAATGCTTATTGGTTACCTGGGTAATCTTGACGATTCTTCTTTGAACTACTCTAATAATTTCGTTGATTTACCATTCGGAGTTTCTTTCTGAGGAACTTTTATGAATTTCTTCAGGAAGTTCTGAGTTGCTGATGTTCTGTGAACATACTTAATGACAAACTATACATTTCTGAAATTGAGCGGGCCCACGCTAAATCAGGAAATTACAAAACTTTAGTATTTTAGATTTGGCCGAAATTTCGCAAACATATATTGTTTGAACTCAAGAGTATTTTTTGAGAAGGGTGATTTTGATACAACAGTTTTTGGAAAACAGTTACTCGGGAAACATTCGTTTCAGAGAAAAAATGTCTGAAAAAAAAATAGTAGGAAATCAAAATGTCCATGAAAAAAATACACACTGAAAAAACATCATGAATATGAATGTAAAAAAATATTCTATGGATGTTGAATATAATTATAGCATGAGAGCGTTTCCAAGCGAAATGACCTGGAAATGTGGAAAATTATTTTCGATATATTTTTATTTGAATGAAACTTTGCATACGCGTTTGGCTTAGGAGACTGAGCATTTTCCGCGCTAGCATAGATTATTGTGAGTCAGTTTTAAAAAGGGTGTAAGCATTTTCAATAGCACTTCAATTAATAATTTGTAGCTCGAAAACCTTTAGTTGCACAAAAAAACTGTCAAAGAACAAGTTGTGACCCTATGTGTGAAGGTTGTAAAAAAATATACACTGAGAAAAAAAATCCGATAAAAATCGACAATTAACATGAAATTTCAAATATCTCGAAAAAAAATATCCCTAAATGTCTCTTTTTTTATTTTTTGACTGTAAAAACTTGAAGTTATTACGCAAATTTTAGCGAAGACTCCAGGATATAGAAATGTCAGGGAAACAAGCTTTTAGAACATTAATTTTCGGTGCATTTCTCAAAATTTTAATATTTGCGGGAATAAACGTATTCTGATTATATAATCTGATTCTTGAAGTATTTGAAGAAACTCCGAGTGAAAACTGTCACAAATCGAAGATTTCGTATAATGGACTCTGAAAGAACTACAAAAACACAACTTAATATATGTTATGAGCAATGGCTTGCTTCTGATAGGTTTGATATAGAAATCAAAGTGAAACCAGTGGATGAATTTGTGTCATACCTTGGTGAAAAGTAAGAAAAATTGGTAACTCATGATATCATTAAAAAACAGCAGTCTTCATTTCTTACAGATAAGAAAGCAGGAATGAAGAAAAAAACGAAGTTGTCATAATATGTGATTTTTCTGAAAACTATTCTTTTGTTCTTCAGGATGAAGTTTAAAGCCATCTTTGGAACAATGATCAAGCCACAATTCGCCCTGTTGCTATTTTAAAGATAAAGGAGAATAACAAAACTTTTTTGTTGTTGTTTCTGAAGTTATGAGTTATGATACAATAGCAGTACAAGTGTTTTTATCCAAAC
>JASCZW010015256.1:0-20982 GCA_034211315.2 Aedes japonicus | reverse complement strand
ATTATTGGCAGAGATCGATACTCAACATTCGCTTGTCAACTCACTACCAAAACTGTTCATTTTTGTCGTTTGTTTTGATTTTGATAGCTGCTTGTCAACTGGAAGTAGCCTTCTAGGATGCAAAAGTCGATATTCATCGTTTTGTTTTCCAAACATATGCTAATGTGGAACAAATCGACACTGACCCAGAAACCATGCAATTCAGATTCCATTACGGAAGCCATTTGGTGTGCATTAATGAAATGGCTTTTCCTCCCAAATCATCCCTCTCCACTACAGGATAAATTTACACTTTTATTATCCGCACAATACCCGTAATATCCATTGGACATCTAAACAGCGATAATCGCCATTTTCCATCACCGCCCCGCGCCACGGGCCACCAACTCTAGCTCGCTTCTATGGCTGTGTGAGTGTGTATGTGTGAGAGAGAGTGTATTTACGGAACGGTCGAAATGACAGGTCCCAGCTTGCCATGCCACCGAGGCGATCCCACCCGTAGGTCATTTCTTTGTAATAACTTGTTTTTATTGATACTGGAGACAGTGCCATTTTTCTCGGCACCAATCCGACGGTTCCACAACATCCCCATTGCAGCTCCAGGGAAAGTCATATTTCGTCGGGTATCGGATTTTTCCCTGTCTTCTGCTTCTGGTTCGAGTGAGCACGTTCGGTCGTGGTGTTGGCTTATTGCCCATCAGGATTGCGTTTTTTTCTCTCCCATTCCTCATCCCCGGTCCGGTTTGCTGGGCTCATCGATTGTCCGGGTGTTCTGTTTTGATTGTGCTCTGGGGAGACGACCCCGAATAGAAGAGCCGAGAGCCCGTCTGTCTGGTTGGTTGGCTGGCTAGCTTGAAGGGGAAAAAATACAGCTATCGGGCGGCCATGCGTGTTTTGCTGCTATAGGTAGATGGGTGGATTTGTTGATAAACAGATCCAATGCTAGGGAATGTTTCCGCTGGGTTGAAATTGCAATCGTATGGCACGGACTGTATCGGATGATGTTGTGCATTGCCATCTGAGTCGATGTTTGGAATAAAAAGGTAGCTACAAGTTCATCTAGTCGTCGTCGTCGTTGTCGCTGTAGCAGATCCTATCAGGGAGTAATTGCAAATAAGTTTCTGGTCCTGTCGGAAAGTTTTGCTCTCGGGGTGTGAATCCTGGTAAACGGTAGGGTGGTTTGCCTTTTGCTATGCAACCTCTGCAGTTATTAGTTTTTGGTTTTAAAAGTCCACATATGGATCCATTGCCTGTGAAATTGGGCCTGAGATTGGCATGGGCCAGTGCGCTTTTTTCCGTTGGCCGTTTTCAGAGCCAACGGCTTGAGAACGAACACTTCAAAGTTTGTAAATAACAAATATTGTGCAAAAGTGCTAAATTCATAGCCTAGGTTTTGTTTTTCTTTCCCTTCAAGTACAAGAAGATTTTGTTTTTGGATCTTTCACGATACCAAATACCACGTGCTCTCAAATATAGAAACTGGTTGACCTTCCCAGATAAAAATACAATAATGCAATGGATACGGATACAATGGAATTAAATAATATTAAAATCTTTTTTTAATCACGAATCATATTTTTTCAGGTAACAGATTAATGTAGTATACATATTGTCATAACAATAGATCTACTTTTCATTTCACATGTTAGAATTTACAGCAATTGTGAAACAATACAACTAATAGTAATTGAGACAAATTTGTTAGGAGAAAATATATTATTCTATGCTTAGAGTATCTTCAACGGTGGTCCAAATCGTGGTTTAAATTTATTTTTTTAGATCAGACGTAAAAACACCGATGCACCGATGTTGTAAATTCAGTTTTATACGGGATATATTTTGCATCATTTTAAAACTGGTATAAGGTTTGATTAATTCTTGCAACTACTTGGAACAAGGAAAATACTGTTCGAAATCATTGCACGCTACCAATTAATGACTAAAATTTCATCTTTTACTTAACCAAAACTTAGCTTTATCGAGTAAATTCAATCTACTGTGTTGTTTACTAATGCAAACCCTTGCGCAAACCAACTTTTTCTCTGCTTGTTGCTGTATTGTTTTCGGTTGTTCGTTTTATTTTGTTTTTGTTATTACATTTCAGTAAAAAGGTTTACCAACCTGTGATCTGTGAAACTGGAAAACAAACGATTTTTTCTATACAGGATGTCGCGAGGAAAAAACTGCTCCAAAAAGGAGGACGAGCAGCTATGTCGGTCTTTCCTGACAGCGTCCAATGGCTCGATCAGAGGAACCGATCATCAGAAGGGCGTGTTTAGGAATGGCATAAAGGACCATGCCCAGACATCTGTCCCATCTTTCGCCGGTCGGTCAACTGATGAAATTTAAAGTTTCACTAAGAGGCGAAATATGTTAGGTAACTGGCTTTCGTGAACCGAGTAAACAAGCGGTACCATGGATGAGGTTACCAAAAATTCTGCCAGACTTTTTTTAAAAGGAACGGGGATTAAACCCCTCCGGATTCAGTCCTGCTTCGAGGTTTTGCAGAGAGACGGATCCCATTTCCAACACTTTGGTTCACTTCGTCATGGGGTTTTTCTAAAACCTATTGGGCTCAAAAATGGAAACAGGATTCTGCGTATAAATATGCATCTCATGGCCTCAACACTACTACATCTACGAAAACTGCATGAATTCAAGTGTCAAACGACGAACAGAGAAAAACATTGAGGCTGACTACGGTGTATTTATGTGCCAAAAAGTGACCGTGTTTGGTGCAGATAATGCAGACTGAAAATGGTGTTGATAATGGCTTGCTCGGGATGTTCCACTGATAATTCAAGTTGATCCCGCAGGAAAAAGCCATCAGATAAAGGGTGATACGGTCAACATTTGGTCAAGGGAAAACGCGTGTAAATCGGTGAAATCGTTTATTTAAAAAATCAAATTAAATTTCTTTTTCAAGTTCAATTAGTATAAAATTCAGGAAAAATATTCAGTTAGGCTTCCGCTTTTCCAAATCCGAATTGCCGGGCCTTACGCTTGACCCCTGCCATCAGATTTTGTACAGCCACCTTGTCCACCTTCTTCGCCGCAGAAAGCCAGTTTGCCTTGAACTGCTGCTCGTCCTTAGCAGTTTTTTTGGTCTTCTTTAGGTTCCGCTTGACAATAGCCCAGTATTTCTCAATTGGGCGGAGCTCTGGCGTGTTGGGAGGGTTCTTGTCCTTGGGAACCACCTGCACGTTGTTGGCGGCGTACCACTCCATGGCCTTTTTACCGTAATGGCAAGATGCCAAATCCGTCCAAAACAGTGCGGAACAACCGTGTTTCTTCAGGAAAGGCAGCAGACCTTTATTCAAACACTCTTTCACGTAAATTTCTTGGTTGACAGTCCCGGAAGCTATGAAAATGCTGCTTTTCAAGCCACAGGTACAGATGGCTTGCCAAACCAGATATTTCTTTGCGAACTTTGACAGTTTCGTGTGCTTGAAAATATCTGCTACCTTTCGCGCTTTGGCCGTCGTATTTTGTTTATCATCGCGATTTGGAGTCACTACCTTCTTGTAAGTCGATAGTCCGGCTCGTTTTTTGGCTCGATGCACGGTTGTAGACGATACACCCAGCTTATTTGCGGCATCTCGGAGAGATAGGTTAGGGTTTCGCTTGAAACTACCGGCAACTCTCTTTGTCGTCTCAGCGGCTTCCGGTTTTCGATTTTCCCCCGATCCAGACTTCCTGGCTGTCGACAAACGTTCCCCAAACACTTTAATTACATTTGTAACGGTTGATTTGGCAACTTTTAGCGATTTTGCCAACTTTGCGTGCGAGTAGCTCGGATTTTCGCGATGCGCGAGCAAAATTTTGATACGCTGCTCTTCTTGCTTGGACGGCATTTTGACAACTGAAGAGTGAATTCCAAAATCAAAATAGGAGCAACATTCTACACACACACACCTTCAAAATGAGGGGTGTTCAGGTTTTTTAAATGCAAAATTGAAAGAAATACGTCAAGTTGATATTGACCAAATTTTGACCGTATCGCCCCTTAAGTGGGATATTTTTCTGTTCTTTGAAACTCACATCAAACACCTCAACCTAACCTTCCCTAAAACATTTGTAAAGTTTTATCCTAAACTTAGTTACTTCTTCACTTCTGATAAATCATATCCTGAGCTGCCAAGAAAACGTCTCCAAACCGTTGGGAAAGTACTCTCCAGAACTTCTAGGAAAACTTTCTTACATTTGTTGGATTTTTTTTCTTGAACTTTTGAGAAGTTCTCTTCGGAACTTCAGGGAAGTTTTCTCCTGATTTTCGAGAAAGTCTGATCCTGAATTTCTGAGGAACTGGTTTTCGAACTACTAGAAAGTACTCCCCTTATTTCTGGAATGTTTCTTCATGATTTTCTCAAAAGTATCTACCTGATGTAATGCAGAGATTATATCTTTGACTTTCAGTATTTTCAATAATGAAATCAGATACTTCTTCTTATTTCTAATCTGACGTTTTGGCGTTCTAGGAACCATAGATTTCTGGTTTTGTCATATTGTGTTCTGTTTTAACATTAAAACGTCTAGTAGTTATAATAAACATAACCTATTTTACGTTGCCACACTGTTCCGGTATGACTTGCTAACTAGCTATATCTACCGAATTTCAGGGAATTCCTGAGATTCGAGAAAACCTCATTCTGAAATTATGGAAGTTTGATTCTGATCTTCAGGGAAGCTTTCTAGCACTTCTGGGTAGATCCAACTAAACTGTTGGAAAGTTTTCTGAACTTAATGGAAGCCCTCTTCTGAATTTTAGAGAACTTCCCTCTTTCAGTATAGGTAGTGTCCTCTCTGGTTAGTTTGTTCCTGAACTTTGGAGAAGTTTTGTCCTGAACTTATTCATTCTAAACTTGTGATAAGTCCCATATTGAACTCAGAGGAAAATTTTACTGAAATTTTGCGAAAGTCCTCTCCAGAATTTCTAGAAAAATTCACTTATATTCGTTGGAAGTTTCTTCCAGAACTTTGGAGAAGTCCTTTTCTGGACTTTTTGGTTCGTTTTCGGCAGAACTTTGGGGTAGTTTCTACTTGAATATCTTATTCAAACTACTAGGACTACCCTTTGCTTCTGGAATATTTCTGTCCGTTCTTTTGAGAGGTTTCTTCCTCAACTTTGAAAAATCCTCATTCTGAAATATTCTTTTCTGAACTTCTGGGAAGTTTAAACTAAACTTTGAGGATATTTTTTCTGGAATAGGGGAAGTATTTTCTTAAACTTCTGAGAATTTTTTTCCTGAACTTCTATGACGTATCGTCTTGAGCTTTGTGGAGGTTTGTTTCAGAATTTTTGAAAAATTATAGGTAATACCCTCTCTGGTTAGTTTCTTCCTGAACTCCGGGGAAGTTTTTTTTTCTAATCTTCAGCGTCTCTAATTTCTGGGAAGAACTCTAGAACCTCTTGAAAGTTCCAAGCTTCTAAAAAGTCTTCTTCTATCAACTTTTTCCTGAAGCCCCGAGAAGTCTTGAAATTCGAGGATGTTTGGTACTGATTTTGATTTTTGGGATATTCCTGCTTAAACTACAAACAAGGGCTACCTTTACTTGTGGCAACTTTCTGCGTGACCTCTGAAGAATTTCTAGAAAGTATATCTCTGATGTAAGATTATCTAAATGCTAGGTATTATTTTTCTATACTTCTAGGAAGCTAGGAATAGTTTCATTAACCACTTAACTTGAGGGTAAATTTCCAAATCCCATGCGCAAATGTACTGAAATGATCCTTAGAAAAAAATTAGAGTTCTAAGGTATGTTTCAATAGCTCATTACTTTTACTGTTGTTGCAACTGACTGGGCTTGACAGCCAATGTTAGGATCACAAAAGTAATAGGATTCAAACGAGAGAATAAAATTTACTTTATGTTATTCCAACCTAAGGCGCATTTGTGGTCCAAATGAATCGAGCTCTTGGTCAATTTCCTACCACTTCTTAACCTGCTTAATATTAGTTTTGCTGGCTCTACGGCTCGAGAGCTTCGGGCGATGTCCATATTAATTTAAAGCAGATCGATGAGCCATTCAAACTGACGTTAATTTGTTTTGTTTTTAAAAGGATTAGACATTGTTCTGTGGGCTGCAAAATGGTGAGTCGACAACTGTGATGGAGCGTGCGTCCCCGCAACATAGCTCTGGTCCTCACAAGTTCCTACCTCATGCTTCCACGGGTCAGCAGATGACAAAGACCGCCAGCTAAGGGTTGCGTACTTAGCTGGTATGTGCAGCCTGGGCACTGTTGTCCTTCTGACTTCAGCTAGATTGAGGAGGTGCGTGCCGAGCGTCTGTCCACCAAGGAGGTCTGTTCACCAGCGGCTGAGTAAGAAACGCTGTATCTCGTCAGCTATACCTTAGGAGGCAGTCCCACCAACGCAATGTAGGCAGCGCGGTAAGATAGCATGCTGAAGTCTTACCCTACCACGAAAAATGTAAATATTCTTTATTTCTTTATACGGTATATAATTTTGGATCATCCATGGAATCAGAAGACATGCAGATAGTACACATGTTATTCTCATTTTATATTATAACATCCCTTCACAATATTTTTTATGCTATTTTCAGCTTCGCATTTATCCATCATCGTAAGTTTTAGTCCACTTACCCCCATGGAGCAGAGATAAGGCGCTATAACATTGGCAATTATTGCCACGCTTTTTGGTTCAAATGCCAAAAGTTCACCCACAGGCAAAAGGAGCATCAACTAATCTTTCTAGCATCTATGCTCCCAACGATAAGGTACAAATTATCACACTGTATAACTCAACATGGAAGCGTTTGGTACGGGAGGTCCACGCTTTCTTCCTTCCCTTGATTCAGAGTAGTAAAGCGATTTTAGATCTTTCTGGAATCGCTCTATTTCTTGGAATCCTCTCTGCGGCACATACTACGCAGTTGGCCTGGCCGATGACAAGAAAAATGATGTATTCAAGAAAACATCATTTTCCAGGATGCTTTCAAGAATTGGCTGCGTTAGTATGAGATTAGATTAGATTAGATTAGATATTAGGATTAGACATTGTTCTGCTTCAAGTAGGGTATGTGCCGATTATATTGTTTATTAAAACTCATAAAGTATTTCAGCTGTAAGTGATATCCAACTAGTTATATACTTGTTAGATAAGTTTCATAAAACGTTTGGTAGTATGTTTCACGAAAAATTACTGCGTTAACGTTACATCCCGTTACCCTGAATTGCTTTTCTGTTAATTCAACTGCAAAAAATAAAGGTTTAATGTATTTCTTACCTTGCTCAGCCAATTACCACTAACCGATGAAAAACGTGTTTCAAAACAAACTCTTACTCGACAAAGGGTGACAAATCAGTCACTAGTTTCCGAGCAGTCAATTGAGTCGACCAACTCCACAAAAATTCGTCGATCTCGACATCTGTAATAGCAAAATAGATCTGTCAATCAAAGTGACGGTCGACTCGACTTCTATTATTGGCCCCGAAGTTAACTCCACATACCCACCGTCTATTTGCTTGTATATGTGAATGACTCAACAGGGTGCACTGAAGAAGCGAAGATGGACAGGATCTTCGGAGGAATGTGAGACAGGTTCAAAATCACGGACCCGTACGACATTTTCTTGGCAACAAAATAGTAAGAGAAACTTTTATGTGGACGCTAGACCTGATCTGTCCATCAACGTTGGACTGCTAGGCTAGGAAGCAAGGTGAGTGATCCGAACTATAGTGATTGGAATGCAACGAAGCGTGCTTTGCGTTACCTTGGCAACGATGAAGTATAAGCTGAAGTTCCTTCTGGATGATGGCTGAAAATTGACTGATTCTGTCTGGACAGGCGATATGCGTACTAGAAGATCGACGAATGGATACGTATTCTTCTAAGGTGGAGGACCTATTTGTTGGGTTAGTAAGGGCAAAGATTGTGTCCCTGGAAGCTGAGTGCCTCTCTGACTTGTCAAAAGGCGGTGTGGTTACGACGTTTGCTAAGTGATCTGAATGAACCTCCGGTGTAATTATGGGGTACGAGGGCAACCAAGGGGTAAATCACATCGACAAACACGGAGAGCCCCTGTATTCAGGAGCTATGTGAGAGGAAGATAGTACAGTTGATCTACTGTCATACTGGTGAAAAATATGGTAGATGCGCTGACGAAGCCTCTGGGGCCGTCGTTGTGGCTGACATTTATTGAACTGGTCGGGTTATCAGCTGAGTGAGCTGATTGTCATTCAGGGAGAGTGTGGAAGTAAAATTACAATCCTATCCCGCCAACGAAGAGAAAGGTGTATTTGCCAACACTGTTATTCGTTCTTTTTTGCTGTGCGAGCTGCGTTCAATTCTTTTGTTGTCATTGTAAATTCAAAACACGCGAAATTAAGCGTTTCCTTTGCTTTCTCGCTATAAACCGCGTTCATTAGATTTTCTGGTGCTTTTATCCAATTTCCAAGTGATCCACGGACTCTGCTGGTGGACAGATTCTTCAAAAATCACCACAAACAACGGCAAGTAATATTCAAACGTAAATGTCTCAAAACTCTCAGCACCCTCACGGAAAGTAGCACCAGTAGGGAATTGTCATTATTTGTGTAAGAGGCTCTAGTTTGCATGAAAGCGCTAAGGGTTTAAATAATCAGATACATCTGTTTGAAAGGTGCTCGAGATCAAAATTTTAAAAGATATATTCCAAACTCGAATTAGTTCATTCAGAATTCCAAGTGCACATTGTTTGTTATTTAGGTGCTCTCTGTTGACAAGTAAACCTTTAAATTCACCGTCGCTACTAAACGAACCTCTTCAACCCCCTTCTGATGCTTTAAAATCACATTTTATAAAAGACTACTGGAAACAGATTTTTCTTAGTATTTGTTTTTTTTTCAATGACCTTGTTGGAAACCAGCTTGCCATTCATAAATGGCTGCTAGCCTTTCTTGCTTCCCGAGGTTTTTCACACCACAATACAAATGTTCTTGTTTTTTTTTTGGTTGTTCATGAAACGGTAAATCCATTACCCATGCAGAACAACCATTGTCTCTCAGAAGTACGACACGTGAAACGTGATTGCGACATTTATGGTTACGGGTTTTCCACCCTCTGCATCCTCCCGATCGACACAGCACCGCTGGAAACCCTGTTTGAATGTGTACTGGTCCAGCACTGCTGTCAGCTCATCAACTCAGTTTCTCTTGAAATCGAAATGGTGGCAATTGTTGAAATCTGTTTAAATTGTGCTGACTAGCGCTGGTGTGTAAACACGGTATCAGAACGAAAATCTGCATCTCGATTCAGTCGAAGCTTCAGGCGCATCCCGCAGACAATTATGACACAGTCAGTGGGATGAAAGACTGCAGAATAGTCTTCTCGTTTTTCATCAGCAGCTGCATGAATCTGAACGGGGCTCGGAAGGGTTGGTTGAGAAATGGAAAACAAGTGTTGTTGATGATGATGATGATGATGATGATGATGAAAGGAAACAAGCTTTCTGACGGTTTCCTGTCTCTATTTCTCTTCAGAACGTCTCTCCACATTCACTCGCTTTTTACCGCTTTCGACTTCGAGTGGTTAGTAGGAATGTACTTGGGTGCAACAACACAGCTGATGGCCATTTTCAGGCGCTCGGCGACGCCACCTGCACAGCGACGACCTTGAAGTACGTGAGTTGAAAGGCAAATTTTGCTTCATTTGAAAGCATGATTCCGTTTTTTTCCCGAGCTGGTTCCGTTGAAAGAATAGTCGATAAAAAGCTGTCAAAGTAAATCAGACTGCTTCAAGTTTGAGTTTAATAACTGTGTCTTGCGTGGAACTAATGGGTTGCTTTGCTTGACGCATTACAAAGTGAAGTGATTTAGGGATGGATCCGACAGAAAATGTACAACCGCCTGCTATAATCGCACGATCAATTACGTCCCATGATGGCAATTGTTCTTCCGTTAGGTAACACGTGGGAGCTATGCATAGAGCAGACAGGCGCCTCTGTCGATTTGAGCGAAATTATCAATTTTCTTTTGCAGCTGCCGTAAAATTGATTCTAGTCATAAATCGCAGTGTTTGCCTTCGGCATTGTTGTCTATGCTCGTGCACATTTCGCAGCTCTGTAGGCATGAGGTGCGCAATTTTCTGAGAAAGATGGGTGCTTAAAAATCCTCCCTAGGTCTCAGTCATTCCAATATCTCCATGTTCAATGAAGCAAAACATCAAAATTTCCAACAAGTCTTTCTCGCTAATTCGAAGAAAAAAAATCAAGAATCATGTCGTCAGCCCATTACGTAATGCACAGTACAGCTGGGAATTGCAAGATGGCAACCCCTTTGATTAGTTCTCAAAAAGCCTCCCGTGCTCCCCAAAAAAAGGCCCAGCAATGGTCTCACCATTCAGGAAAAACAGAAACAAGCGTCGTTCTTTCACTAAACGTCTTCACAACCCCCACCCCCACCACCACCATCGTCAGCAGCATTGCGAAACGAACATATTAAGTTGTCACGAGCTCCTACATTGCCAGCAAACGTCGCTCGCGATTATGTCGGATCACGTGGGACGTGGTGACAAAAAAATAATATTCATACAACACCCCAAGACTTTGACGCCAACATCGGGGGCGAGAAACCATCCAAGCTGTATGCCGTTTCTATTGTGTGAGGAGGGGGGCGGAGGTGCTGAGGAAATCACGGATAGCATCAGTTGTTTGTGTGTGTGTTCGTGTTTTTTGCCCTATTTCTATGGAAGGAATCAACAAGATTTATGCATGAGTACTCGGGAAAGCATGTGGAAAAAGCGAAAAATGGTATTATGGCATAACAAGGTTTACGCGCCTCCAGTCGGTCCTTTGGTATCCGGAAAAGCGACGGCAAAGAACAACAGTCCACTTGGGGAAAACTCTTATCGCTGGCTGGGTTGTTGTCGCAAGATGGACATTTCCTCCCCCATTCGCTGCTTATATGCTGATCCTTTTTACTTTTTTTGAGAGTTGTTCTATTTTTGAAACGATCTCGAAGAATGTGGACACTTTACACAAATGTACAACTCGATAGACTCTCTTGTCAATTATCAATTTTGGGCAAAGGCTGACTAAAAGTAAATTGGTACGCACAAAAAGACAATTCGTGATTCAATAAGTTTAAAAATCCATTAATGGTTCCTTTATTATTTATTTATTACTTTTACAGTACTTTTATTAAAACTTCAACGTTACAGAATTAGATGGTTACATTTCTCCAATTCGAACGAAATGTCGAACCTTCTTCTTAATTGAGCCCATTAGCGCCCGCACAGTGGAAACGGACACAGAATCAGCGCATTACTTCCATTTCGCCCTGGATGTCTT
The DNA here is from genome assembly GCA_034211315.2 of Aedes japonicus. Lineage (NCBI taxonomy): Eukaryota > Metazoa > Arthropoda > Insecta > Diptera > Culicidae > Aedes > Aedes japonicus. Next base: position 9,690 of record JASCZW010015256.1, on the reverse strand, counting down.
TGACTGCCCCGCCGCTTCGTCGAAGTCACTGCTTAGAAATTGCCCAGTATTTTTCGATTGGTCAAAATTCCGGGCAATTTGGAGAAATCAAGTCAAGTCAGCCAGAACCACCTTGGAGTAGTAGATTCTCAGGGGCTCCTGTGCATCAGCGTATTAGGTTTCAACGTGGAGAAATTATTAACCCATACCCAGCTGAAGAGCATTTACGTCAAGAATGCCCAACTTCATCTTCCAATTGGACCTTTCGGCCGGTGTTAAGGACATCATTTTCAAACCATTCTTCGCCGTGTTCGTGCCAACGTACGGGTTTTCAACAGAACTGACGCACTCTGAAGAGGTAGAATGTTTAGAATTAAGTAATTCTAATTGTATTGACAAGTTCTCAAACCTTTCTTCACACTCTAATGTAACTGAAGTGCTGATATATTGTCAGAACTTTAATCGTATGCAAAGCTCATCCAAGATGAAAACAATTTACAAAAATTTAATGAGTTCATCTTTTTCTATCATATTGGGTACAGAAACTAGTTGGAATGAGAGCATTAAAAGTGAAGAAATGTTTGGGAATGATTTTTGCGTATTCAGAGACGACCGTAACCATCAAATGGCACAAAGGAGGTCTGGAGGTGGTGTCCTCATTGCGATTTCATCTAAATTTAATGCTGAACTAATTCCCTCTACCAAATTTAAGGAGTTTGAACATGTCTGGGTTAAAGCGCAAATAGCTGGTGAAATTCATGTGTTTGTATCTGTGTATTTCCCACCTGATCATGCTAACAAAAACTCATACGAAGCATTTTTTCAAAATGCTGAAGAAATCCTCTCAGATCTTTCCCCTGAGATTAAAGTTCACGTATACGGCGACTTCAATCAACGCAATGCGGACTTCATTTTTGATGTTGAAAATGAAGGTATTCTTCTTCCAGTCGTTGGGGACAATGTGACATTACAGTTAATTTTTGACAAAATTGCCAGCCTTGGTTTGAATCAAATTAATCATGTGAAAAATCAGCAAAATTGTTATTTAGATTTTTTGCTGACAAACATTCATGAGGATTTTTGTGTTAATGAATGCCTGACGCCCTTATGGAAAAACGAACAATTTCATACTGCAATTGAATATTCTTTATTTGTTCATTACAACCCACGGCCCAACGACTATGATTATGAGGAAATCTTTGAATACAACAAAGCTAATTACGAGAACATAAAAATTAAGCTAAATTCAATCAACTGGCAATCAATCATACGAAATGAAGTACACATCGAAAGCGCTGTTGATGTCTTCTACAGGTTTTTATTTGAAATAGTTAATGAAAACGTACCTCTTAAAAGAAAAAGACGCAGATATAACTCCAAATATCCAATATGGTTCAACCGGAATATTATTAATTTGAAAAATCAGAAGCAAAAAGGCCCACAAAATTTACAAGAAAAGCAACTCTAATGTCAATCTGCAAAATTATCTGAATATCTGTGATCAGCTTAATTCAGCAATCAATTCCGAATTGGAAGAGTATAATTTCAGAACAGAGAGTGAAATCAAATCATGTCCTAAACAGTTTTTCAAGTATGTCAGAACAAAATTAAAATCAAACAACTTTCCTTCAAAAATGCATCTTGATGACAAAAGCGCTGGAGACCCTGGTGAGATTTGTGACATGTTTGGAAAGTATTTCCAAGAAATTTACACGACATTTTCAGATGATGATCGCGATCTAGATTATTTTTCATTCTTTCCTGCATCCTCAAATGACATTAGAGTTAGTCAGGTAGATGTTCAAGACATTCTTGCTGGTTTGAAAAATCTTGATGCTGCGAAAGGTGCGGGACCTGATGGAATCCTCCAGCATTTATGAAAAATCTTGCATTTGAACTAACTTCGCCTTTATTTTGGCTCTTCAATTTGTCACTTGATTCAGGTCAGTTCCCTAAAATTTGGAAAAACTCATACCTAATACCCATATATAAGTCAGGAAAAAAATCCGATATTCGCAATTACCGTGGAATTGCTATTATGTCTAGCATCCCAAAGCTCTTTGAAGCTATCGTCAATAGAAAATTGTTCAGCCAAGTACAAAATGTTATAACAAATTCGCAGCATGGATTTTTCAAAGGACGCTCAACTTCCACAAACTTGTTAGAATTCGTAAATTATTCATTAAACGCAATGGACAACGGCAACCATGTCGAAGCGCTGTACACTGATTTTAGCAAGGCCTTTGACCGTATTGACATTCCTCTGTTACTCTACAAGTTAGGAAAAATAGGATTTGAGGATACATTTCTTAAATGGATACAATCGTATTTAATAAATCGGCAACAAGTAGTCAATTTTAATGGTAAAAGTCACACCCTGTTCATGTATTATCTGGAGTTCCCAAGGCTCGCATCTAGGCCCTTTGCTTTTTATTTTGTTTGTCAATGATATTTCTTACATTCTTAAGCAGGTCAGAATTCTCATCTATGCAGACGACATGAAAATATTTATGGAAATTAAGAACGACCAAGATAATGTAACTTATATAAACGAAATATTATTATTTGATATATGGTGCAAAAAAGCTTACTAGAAATAAACGTTAAGAAATGTAATTTAATTACTCTCAGTAGAAAACGATATACACCACAAATTACTGTTTCTTTAGGAACTGAAATTGTAGAAAAATGCGAGAGAGTCAGAGACTTAGGTGTTATTGTAGATTCTAAGCTTAATTTTATCGACCATTACAACACAATTATCCATAAAGCAACCAATATGCTAGGTTTTATTAAACGCTTTGGTCAAAACTTTCATGACCCATATACGATCAAAACATTGTACGTTGCATATGTCAGGTCTATTCTAGAGTATTGTAGTGTCATATGGTCTCCTTTTATGAAAACACATGAAGAACGATTAGAATCAGTCCAAAAACAATTTCTTTTGTATGCTCTCCGTAAATTAGGCTGGACAACATTTCCACTTCCGTCTTATGAAGCACGGTGTATGCCTGGATAAAAATAACCATACAATTACAATACAATAATATAAAATAACATTAAAATCTATTTCCGACCATATTTTTATTGTTCTTGAATCAGAGAAATGAAAAATGCATATTGTCACTACAATAGATCTACAATTCACTCTTTGTGCTAGGATTTTTAACAATTGTGAAACAATTCAATTAATAGTAATTAACTCAAATTTGTTCGGAAAATATATTTTTTTTCTATAGTTAAGATACATAACAACCCCCCTTTTCTATTGTCGATGTCTCAATTTACATTAGATTCTATTGTGGTAACAATAACTCCTATTGTCAGCTTATCGTTATGAACAATACTTTTAATTGTACATACTATAGATTCTATTGTATGGTTACAATATATTCAATTGTTAATATATGAGAATTTTTTATTCGGGTGCTTATTGACATTCAAACTCTAAAAGAACGAAGGGAATTTGCCATGATCTCTTTTGTAAACGATATTGTATCACATCGCATTTCCTCCCCTAACTTATTATGTAGTCTAAATTTCTGCACCCCCTCGCGGCATTTGAGGAATCGGAACTTATTTGCGTTAAATATCAATCGGACAAACTATGCGAAATTCGGACCAATTAACCGAATGATGTCTCTGTATAATCTGCATTGTGAATCAATTGACCTAACAATGTAACGTAGTAACCTAAGACAGTATTTTGTTTCTAGACGATCTTTAAGAAGATAGAATTAAGTGTAAATATGTAGTCTACGATCGATTGACGAAATAAATAAATAAATAGTGGAAGCGAACCAAATGGGGCCCAAAAGATAACTTTGCGCCTATGCTTGCGAATGAACGGCAATAAACGCTTTTCTTCAGCATTCTTCGATATACAGGGTGTCTCACAATAGGTGTCACTAAAACAAAACAGCAAAACAAATCAACCAAATCATTAATTCAATTAGAAGCTCTCGCCCTTTCCCCTGATAACTTTGCGCAAACGCTTTGAAAACTCATCGCAGCTGGCACGCACAATTTCTTGCGGAATTTGGTCTCAAAAATCAACCAAATATTTCTTGAATCGATCTAAAGTAAGCCCTTTCGTAGGGCCTATATGTTCAAGCATATAACCCCAAACAAAGTCAAGTGAGTTGAGATCCAGTGAAGATGCAGGCCATTCTACGCTAATTATGAAGCTGAGTCCTTTTGGAAACAATATGGTGTATTCTCATGCAGCGTTGAAGCATGAGGAAGCAGATGGTTCCTCAAAACCTGCTCGATGTAATATTCTGTGTTGATTTTTACGTTAGTTTCTATGAAAAGAAGAGGAAGTTTCCTTTTCGTAAAACGGCGCCGCATACCATGATTTTCGATACATTCTGATAGCGTTCAGCAGCTAGTTTATCTCTTGGAATATAGGCAAGACTTTTGCCATACGCACGATCAGGAAAAAAAGGAGGCTGTGCCTGTGGTCGGACCTGACGTTTGGTTTTTCGCTGCAACTGAAAATTATTTAAAATTATAATTTATTATCTAATGTGGTATTCGTAATACGTTTTTCGCAGCTTGTTAAGTGGGTTTTGGAAGTCAACCAAACCGGTCGTGTTTTCTGATCGGTGAAAAAATAGTTGCTGTTTGCGAGTAACATGAGCAGCCGAAACATCACTTACTGAGTTTTAGCGACTCCGCTATGCTACCAACCGGTTTTGAATATGAGGCAGCTCTAGTGTACCGGTTGGTCGTGGTCACTCACCACTACGTATGCAGAATGCGGAGAATGGGAGAGAATTAGATAGGATAGAGTAGGCAGTGAAATAGAAGATTAGAAGATAAACATTAGAAAAACTAGGTCACTAGGGCAGATAGTGCAAAAGTGCAATTGGATCGACCAGCCGACCGGAGGCGAACTCCGTGTTCATGTTTAGTTTTTAAGAATAAATTTAGTGTAGCTTGTAGAATAAATGTTGTGTTTTTATAGTAAATAAAGCTATGTTGTCCTAGAGGAGTAATAAGTGTAGCGTTGTGAACTTGAACTGAACTGTAATGTGATGTATTTATGTGCGAAGAAAGGTCCTTTGATGACCAATTGATAGAGACTGGAAAGTACGTTCACCAGGCAGTGGAAAACCACAAACAGTGGTTGGGGGATTCCCCAACATAATTGGTCCTTCGAACCGGATTTCTACTGCCGGTGGACTAGTGATCGGCCGGAATTCGACGATTCGACCAAGGAAAAGGCAAATTGCGCTTCCGAACGAGCGGCAATACGCCAGTCTCGTACCGCACAAAGGACTTGTCGCCATTCGTAAAAGTTTTCAAAGGATTTATCGCCATCGTATCACGTGAACAAACCGACAAGGAGCCATCAACAATCCAATTGATTGCAACATCGCCATCGTGTACTATGAGGAGGGAGAACACTGCAACAAATTGTTCCGAACCCAGACCTGTACTAAGGCTGGGAATATTTTTGGAGATTGATTGACAACCAGAGCGTTGTTCTACTACCATTCAGGTACGTAAGAACGAGTATATGTCCGCCGAAGTGTTCAATATTGTTTACTAACATCCATATTCGATTGTGTTGCTTTCTCCATTCATCGTCATCGAGTACGTGGTGATCAAAGTGGTGAATCAATTCGCGAAGAACTTGGTTTCGGGCACCATTTGATTTCAATGTTGCAATGAGGACGGTCGATCACGTTTGACACTGGTGTGACGGGACGTGTAGGCGAATTAGCTACGCGATAGCTTTCGTGCTTGGGCATCGCGCAACGATAATCGTGGCCAGGTAAATACAAATTAACAGTATATGCCCAGCCGAAGCTGGATTTTATTGATACCTCACCAAATAAAAACAACCTTTTGATGCAATTTGGACTGCCTGAGTTATGCTTCATTTACGAACGCAAGCCCTGAGGTTCTATTAGTTTTCGGACTACATTTGATCTGAGCTCCACGACTTTCTGCGCCATCTTTAGTTCTCCAGGTGAGACTAAGTATATGTCCTGCCGAAGCAGGCCATTTTGTTATGCTACATTTGATTTCCTTCTCGTTGCACTGACTGTTAACCGAACCATAATGAACCTGTTCGCTACCGTACATTGAGGCAACTTTGATAGCGCTTCATTTTGGAATCTTGCAACTGATTAATAACAACGAGATCTACTTGTGCGCTACCGTACATTGTCGTACCTTGCAACATTCTGGAACTTGAAACATTTTGAATTTGGCTGCTGGAACAAGCTGTTGCTTTTTAACTGGTAAGACGAACAGTATATGTTCAGCCGAAGCTCCAATACTGCATACTACATTCGCTCTTTCGCTTTCACGATTCACTGGCTCGAATTTGAATCTGAGGTTACGGATTTCCAGTTAAAACTGAACGACTTTGGAATTGCTGCCTGCTTCTGGCTTCGTAGCACCGCTGTTTCTTCTCCCAGGTGAGTTGAACAGTATATGTTCAGCCGAAGCAGACAAACTAGTGTACTACATTGCCGATTCCTTTTCGATTCTCGGATTTCTCAACGTTTTGTCAAACTTGAGTGGAGCAACGTTTCGTAGTGACAACCGCACTAGCATCTAGCAACTGACTGGCTCTTAGTTCTTCGTATCAGCACCACGATTCCGCCACCTGCAATCATGTCGACGAGAACTACAAGGTTTGCCGACTCTTGAAGGCCTTGAACTCAAAACTCAAGGGCCTTAGGGCATCTTTGAACAATATTAGTCAGTTTGTTAGGTATTATAAGGAGGGTTCAACAGCAAGTCAGGTCACTGTTCGCCTAGAAAGATTAGATTTGTTGTGGAATCAAATAAGCGAAACGGTTTGGGAGATCGAAGCTCATGATGACTACGATGATTCGGAAGATATCCAGAAGGAGCAGTTGGAGTACGAAAACAGCTACTACGATGCCAAATCCTTTTTGATGGAGAAGGCTCAAGGATTTCAAGTTGAAGCAGCCCTAAATCAATCAACACGGAGTTCTGACGCTGCCAGTGTTCATGGCACAATGGATCGTGTTCGTTTGCCGCAAATTAAGCTCCAGACTTTCGACGGAAATATCGACGACTGGCTTAGTTTCAGGGATCTCTACTCTTCCCTGATTCACGAGAAAGCAGATCTTCCGGAAGTGGAAAAATTCCACTACCTCAAGGGCTGCTTAACCGGCGAAGCTAAAGCACTAGTGGAGCCACTGAAGATCACCAGCAATAACTACATGATTGCTTGGGAGTCGTTGCTAAAACGCTATAACAATAGCAAGCTGCTGAAGAGGAAGCAGGTACAAGCACTGACCAAATTCGCCTTCACTGACCAAGGAATCGGTCACAGATCTCCACAAATTGGCTGATGGATTCGATCGTGCGGTTCACATATTGGATCAAATCATCGAACCAGCCAATACAAGGACCTGTTACTAGTTGAACTGCTAAGTTCTTGTTTGATCGGTCACTCGACGTGGCTGGAAGAATACTCGTCCGCTAAGGAGCATGACACGCTAAAAGACCTGCAGGAGTTCGTTCAACGAAGAATTCGAATCGCTTGAATCTCTACCAGCGAGAACGGATTCGAGAAATGAAGTTCAACCATCCAGAGGGAAGCAGTTTTCGCCGAAATCCAGCCATAGCGCCGTACAGTGGAATCCCGCTAAGTGCCCATCGTGTACGGAGATTCATGGATTACACACGTGTCCAGTCTTCCAAAAAATGACACTATCCGGCAAGGAATCCTTCATACGAGCACAGTCCTTTCGCCGAAACTGTCTCAAGCGAGGACATATAGCCCGAGATTGTTCGTCGAAGTTCACGTGTCGGAACTGCAAGACTCGACACCACACGCTTCTATGCTTCAAAGGTGAAGCTAGAAGAAGTGGTCCTCAATCACCCGAGAAGGATAATTCGGGTAATGGTGGCAACCAAGAGAATGCAATTTCTGACCATAGGGCAGCGAATGCCGCACCGGTTTTGAATATGAGGCAGCCCTAGTGTACCGGTTGGTCGTGGTCACTCACCACTACGTATGCAGAATGCGGAGAATGGGAGAGAATTAGATAGGATAGAGTAGGCAGTGCAATAGAAGATTAGAAGATAAACATTAGAAAAACTAGGGTCACTAGGGCAGATAGTGCAAAAAAGTGCAATTGGATCGATCGGCCGACCAGAGGCGAACTCCGTGTTCATGTTTAGTTTTTAAGAATAAATTTTGTGTAGTTTGTAGAATAAATGTTGTGTTTTTTAGTAAATAAAGCTGTGTTGTGCTAGAAGAGAAATAAGGTACTTGTGAACTTGAACTGAATGTTGTGAGTTATGTATTTATGTGCGAAGAAAGGTCCTTTGATGACCAATTGATAGAGACTGGAAGGTACGTTCACCAGGCAGTGGAAAACCACAAACAGTGGTTGGGGGATTCCTCAACAGTTGCGATCGTTGAATTTGGTGATTATACGTATAATGTTATTGAGTGGTGAAAAATGAAGTAGTGTTTGCGTTTATTGAATGGTCAGAGAAAAATGTTAAGAAGAATACGCAGAGCACAAAAAGTTGCTGGGTGACATGGTGAGCGAGTTCGATCGAGTGAAAACAAGGTCCGCTTCCAGCGAAGCATGTTTGAGCTGATCCGACTGACGGCCAAGAAATTCCCGGAATACGTGAGCGATGCGCACCACCGTCGGGTTCTGGACACCGTGATTAGTGTCGGACGCTGGATGACAGCTCCTCTCCTTGATCTCGCTGGCGGAAGCCGTTCAGGGATTGAGCTACTATCTGGTCAACTTGACTGGCTGTATGTATACATGTAGATGTGTATGTGTGCATGCATATATGTAAGTATTTATGAATGAGAGAGAATACGAGCGTGATTTTCCAAATCCGCCCCGACATTGGTAAGTAAGATTCCCAGTAACTCAATTCACATATAAAGTATTGAAACTCGACACATTTTTAACTCTAAGACGACTATGAAGGTTGTTTAGGTTTCCAGCGCTTTCGGTAATAGTTGTCAGGATAATTATCAAATATTCAAACAGTTGTAAGGCCGTGGTACGCAGAGAGAAGTGGATCTACGACACTCAATATGTTTGGCGAAATGTTGAATGGAAGTGGATAGGCTTATCTCGATGACTGCCCTTTTATATTTTCAGACATTCTTCTCTTTCCAGAGAGCGAGTAATGGCGCTATAACCATAAGCTATAAGGAGCTAGGACTATAGTTAATGCTAAAGTCCCGACCGTTTGAAGAGAAATGGAGCATTACTTAACCTTCTTTAAGTTGATGCTTCCCAACGACCTTTTTAATCCATTTTTTGTTCTGTACACCAAACAGGGCATTCTGTTCAACTATTCTCTCCGACTATTAATTTCGTTTTTCTTTTGGTGACCAGGATCATATCTGAGAAGCCTGTTCATTAAATCAGGGACAGTTAACATTGTTTGCCCAATTTACGGCCAGATCCGGCCGGATTCATGGTGATTATTCGCTCCCTCACACATATGATCTATTTCTTCGTTCTGGCTGTTCGTCTGTCACCTCCTTGGTGTTGAATATGGACATTTCCAGATTCCTTAAAACGTTTCAAAGGTACGAAAAACAAAAATGCTTACTTCACCCGAACTGCGTAAGGCTATTGAACATCTGACACGGTCTAAGCTTTTGCAAATGTAATTTTAAAACTTCCTTCCTTGGTAGCTGAAAAGTATAAATAAACGGAATCGTTCATT
>JASCZW010015255.1:0-20979 GCA_034211315.2 Aedes japonicus | reverse complement strand
GCGGTCGATTTCATAAATTTTAGAACGGCGCCCCAGTATAGAAATGAAAGACGTAGTCCTACGTCAAAAACTATAAGGGACAGCCCAATGGGGTTGTACGCAAAGTTGACGTAGGACTACGTAACTATTTCGAAATAATCTACATATGTATCTATGCATATACATGTACATCATATCGTGATATGACTACCAACTGATCATACATATTTCCTCCAGATTTGATAAATTTGCCACGAGCTTGGCACGACTGCATTAAAAAGCCACTTGCTTGCGACAGCCGCTGAGTCATCATTCTAGCTGGTTGCTCGCCCGCGTACTTTTCTGCAGGGTACTTGCAACCGTCAGCTGTCAGAGCAGTACTGGCCCATTGCCGCTCTGCACAGCTCCATGGCTGCCGAGCGAATGAAGAAAATTTGAAGGTGTCCCTGTTTTATATCGTGCACTGCTGCATGTGAGACGTTCCTTACTTAAATTTGAAGTCTCGTGATAGCAAAGTACTGTGTATTTGGTAAATTTACTCTGAAAAAGTCGGCATTATAAGACATCACCTTATATTTGCGTTAATGTCAATAGTTGAATGTTAAAAATCAATAGTTTTTAATATTTAAATCGAAGCGTAGAAATGTTCCGATCGATTGGTGCAAACATTTTGAAAATCAATCGTGGAATGACTTAGTTATTAACGTTCAAAACCTATATATTTTTCGTGACGCTCCAAATTTTCGCAATTCGAACGTGTACCCCAGTATTGAAAACACAGACGTAGTCCTACGTCAAAATTATTTAGTATTGAAAATAACACATAAAATATAAAACAATGGTCTACATTGATCAATAAACACACGACAAATAAAATTAATAAATGAAGATGTTAACCAAATTATTAAAAACACGACTACGCAATCAACGCTTAATTGATAATGTCCAAAATCTACAGCAGTATTAAGTAGCATCAACAAAATTGCTAGAAGCGTAAAAATGTAAAAATGCAAACCTGGAATCAAAGAAAACTCATTTATAGGTATCTGAATCTGACATCTTACTCACGTCAATTTTGTCATAACTTTGAGTCATAGTAAAGACGAAATAAATTTCAATTCAGCGCACCTTTCTTTGAGCTGATGATCTTTTCAATCTCGAAACATTCAATTTTACGTAACTAGATTGTTTACGTCTTATCTTTAATGTCAAAGCTTAATTCAATTACGTGTAAAGTAAGGCAATTCTACGAGAGAAGCTCTATTAGTTTGCTATCAAAAGCATCGTGAGCCAAACTTGTAAATCACCGTCTTCTGCTGCTGTCCCACCTAGTGGTTGCGTTGACTAAATTTCAACCTTCCACTCGTCAGTGCACAGCCGGAAGCGTAATTGAAGACCTTCAACTTTTAATAAAACAACTTGGAAACACTCGCAGACAGTTCCCCGCAATCCCACCTAGCACCGAAAGTTCAACAAATCACTGTTACGAAGACAAAACAACATACCTCACCGAATTTCCAGAAAACTCATCCCCTAATTACGTGACACGATTCGATGATGAGATCCGCTCTGTACCGCCCGCGATTCCTCAGTACTTCAATCTCCTAGACTCGTCGTAACACAATTGTTATATTCAAGTCGAACCAAGGACGCGAATATTTTTAAGAAATGAAATAATTACCATCCAACAACCGAGCTTCCAAAGATGATGGGTCATCATCGCCCGGCGGAGCAACAAATTTATTCAGCAGAAAATCATCCAACCCGACAGTTCTTCGTTTGGAAAGTAAATATTGACCAACTGCGAGCCGCCAAGGACCAGCCGTATGCGGAAAGTTTGACTTCACTCGAAAGGAGCGAGCGAGCGAGCGAGCGAAAGTTTTACACCCGGCAAAACAATCACGAATTAGGGCGAAAGAAATGAAAACTTTTCCTCGGAACGCAACACACTTTTTTCTCAGTTTAATTATTTTTTCTTTTTTTCTTGCCGAAATGTTACGCTTCTGTGTAAAATATCCAACGCCGCCGCTCGCACTGGTTGGGTAAATTAGTCGCTAACGCCTCAACGATGGCATGACATAACCAAATGTCCAGGGCGTAAGTGAGGAGAGTCGGGAGGACCTGCAGAGAGAGAAGAGAGAAAAAACGGGAATTCGTGCCTCGTTTTGCCACCGCAAGCCCTTCCAGGTCGGCTGCGCAGTCAGTATGCCAGCATTTAATAAATTGCAAAATACTTCTAATAAATTACTACATGCATGCTTGCGTTACGCTGCGGGCTCGTATATTACATTACACGGAGTAAAGTGTGCTCTTTTCTTTGCTGTCGATTGTTGAATGGCCGACGCACTGCCTGGTGGGTTGTTGGTTGAATGATGGGTAAACATACGAAAAAACTGAACGTGCAATTTTCCCTCAGTTTTTAATTTAAAGTTAATGTCAATTACTGACGGCATCATTGTATTCCATCCTATTGAATAACATTGGTCTATTCTCATGCGAAATGACATGTGAATTTTAGAGAAACAAAAATGCGATTACAGGGTGTGGCAGAAATAATGCGAAAATGTTCAAACTTGAGTATTGAGTTGAATTCGTGTAGCTAGTGACTAATTTCTGTCGAAAGTGTATTTGTTTATGCTTACTTTCAAGTGCTGCATCCAAAAATTCTATTTGTTTTATTGCAAATTCGTCAAAATGTTCGCGAAAGAATTAATCACCACTTTGTTGCTCGCCCAGAAGAAGCCGAAAGAGATTGCCAAGGTGCCATTTGGCAACAGCTCGCGCTTTGCACGCCCGCCGAACATGATCAAATCGGTCCGTGCAAAATTGCTCGCAATCAGTGCGTTCCACAAGAAACCCGTATAGGAATGCCAATATTTCGGAGAAACTCATGCGAGAATCAATCAAAGAAGTACCTGCGGCAGCTGAAAGAGCCAAATGAAACGCACTTGATTACGTGACCGGTCCAGAACTCGGTATTGTTCAAAGAGATGCTTCCTGTCAAAGAAAAAATTATAACTCGTTCTCCGACGAAAGCCTTTTCAGCATCGATGCAGCGGCCAACAGCTCGCATGGTCCGGTTCATTTCACCGCAGGAAATGAATAACGTTTCGAAAAAGTGAAATTGTATTCAAACCAAACATCCGGCTGGTGTCATGATGTTTGGGCTTGGTGGCGTCCAATGGTTTGAAACACGCCTCGCTGCCATTGATGCTGGGTTAAATCAATACCGAAGTGTGAGTATCGGTATTATCAGACTGGCGCTTCCCGTGGGCGAAGGCCAGTATCTCTGAGGACCAAAACGTTAGTACCTACAGCAGGATGGAGCACCGTGTCATCACGTCCAATCGAACCCAACAATGGTTGAACGATATCGTCCGCAGTTTTGCCGAAGGATTTGTGGCCCTAGTAGTTCAGATCTTAATCCGTTGGATATATTCGCTTGGGCATATGTTGAAGCACGAGTTGCAAAACATCACACTGGTGTGAAAACCCTAAAGTCAAGCATAACACGCACATAGCAGTCAATATTGAGGACTACGTCCGAAGCGGCATGTCTGGCTTCAGCCGGCGTCGTCGAGGATGTTAATAATAAAAATGGAGGACACATTGTATAAATTTATTTAAAAGGACTTTCTGGAGTAACTCGAAGTCAATGTTGATATTATTGCTGAATTGAAGTTGAAAATGGATTTGAAAGAATAAGAATATATTCTTTCGCATTACTTTCTGTTGCACCTTGCTATTTGATATAACCAATGAACATTTTCGACATGTGGAATGGGATTCGTTTAAAAGGTTGGAGGACTTCCTAATTCATTTTTAAAAATCGATGCTTACACTGTCCTTGTATTGCAAATCTCATTTGAACATAGGTGTACAAAATGAGAATTGAAATCTTATAGATCATTACACGGAATGTATTTACCTTACTTTTTGTGACATTGAGCTTGCTTATGTTAGAAATTTTTCATTGGCGTTTTCCGATTATGTACGATTAGATCCAAGCAATGATATGATAATAAGCTCTGATGTCTGTTTTTAGCGGCAATTTAACCAAATCGTAATGAATCAGAGCCCAAAATCAACTGATCTTACCGAAAATATTCTAAGTCCACGTAAATCAACCTTCCTGAACTATGCAAATCAGCATGTAGTACGCCACACAGTGGGACAAAATAAAAAAAGTGGGACATGGGATATTTGTGGCGAAACTATTAGAGTTGCTGGTCTCATTACGTCTTCTACAATGTTGCTACATATTTAGTCGACTTTATTTTATGTTAACGAATTTGATCTAAAGTGTATACACCTAGATGAAAAAATAACTTTTTGTAGTCTGTTCAAATCGATAACTGTCATGTATTAAAACATTGTAGATTAGGTCATTTCATGAAACGATTGTAGAAAATACAACTCTACTATCTCTGACGCTGGACGAAGTTGTAGGTAAGAAAGGAATGAAAGATTATAGATAAAGTTGTCTTTGTACAAAAGAGTGTATTTTGAAGTACCTTAAACATCTATAACATTTAAAAATGGTAACTAAGTTAAAAATGAAAAAGAGAAAAAAACTAGTTTTAAGGAGGTATTACATTTTTTCATTCTTTCTTTTTCACCTACAACTTCGTCCAGTTAAGTGATAGAGTTTTTATTCTACAGTTTGATAAAATGACCTAATCTTCAAATGCTATAATACTGTTATCATGATTTGATCCAGAAATAACGTTATTTTTTATCTACGTTATACACCCTAAATCAAATTTATCAAAAGTAGTTCTCAAAAATGTAGAACACTCGAAGAAGACTACATCAATGTACACACCTAATAGTTTCACTGCAATACCCATGTTCCATTCTTTTGACTTCATCCACTGTGCGCTAAGTGCAATGATCTTATCTAAAGCTTACCTGGTACATGTGTATCTTGTATTTAAGCACGGCATTCGTTGGAGTGTTGAGATTTCTGCTAGAATATTTACTATTTACTCTGAAGTGAAATTGCTCGTGCTCCACCCAATGTAGTAACTAGGAAATCTAACCTAGATACAGTGTTTACATCCATACGCATGCATTTACATTCTGAAAGTACTATGGTCTCAAATCTAGAAGTCGTCAAAAACCTGGCTCCAGTTAGACTGGCCACCGGGAATCTGCTAAAAAGAGAAGTAGGTTTTGATTTCGAAAGTGACTAGTTGTAGAGAGTTTCCGCATTGGACAAAGTTCCAATGTGTCATTTGCCGTCTGTGACATTATCGTATTAGTAAGGGCCTGTTTATAAGCCACGTAGATTCATTATTGAAAATCTCAGAACCCCCCTCGTAGACATTTCTCACATACAATTTTTCGAGATTTTGTATGGAGCGTAGACTTTGTCAAGCCCCCCCTACATCCAGAAAAGTCTACGTGGTTTATGAATAGCCCCTAACAGATATTGTCACTAAGATGACGCTGCAGTCTATCTTTACCATCTTCGGTCTTCGGTAAAGTTTCTTAGTATATCATTTGTCATATTGTAATATTATCTTGCACATGAAAGGAAATGCGTCAAGTTTAAATCGACTAAATTTTATATCGGAACATCCTTTAGTTCCAGATCTTTCCAGCCGAGTTCGAGCTGTAGTCTATGTTTGTCAAATGAAGCTTGAGAGAGTTGACGTCTCAAGGCATAGTTTTTCGGTGTGTAATATGTCGTTTTTGTCATAATTAATAGATAAATCATATGAAGTTTCATTGAATATGCCAAGATTCGTCTGTATTTTTTGTCTTTGATCAGTATGTAATATGAAGGCATTCCACATTATCATAATTGTTGTAGATTGTGCTGCAGAGATGTAGGCTTCATCAGGCAAATCGAGTTCTAGAGAGATACTGTTTTCAGCGAAGTTATTTATTGTGTTGAAAGCCGTGATTTGAGATCGTCAAATGGTATCTTTACGATTTTTAAGAGGAATTTTTAACCATGGATATTTTTTGAAATTATCAGATTTGTTTTAGATTGAAGCCAAATCGAGAGAATTTCTGTCTGGTACAAAATTGATCAGACTTTAAAATTGTGTTCATTGACATTAGGTTTAACTCCATTTAGCAAAGATGGACTGCAGCGTCATCTCTAAAGCAAGATCTGTAACTTATCTGATAATCTCATAAGAACATGTGATTATTTCAAATGTACTAATCTTTACATTTTCAACAACTTTGTTGCAAACCGAGGGGCACGCAAGAACTTTTGAGTCCAGCACACACTTGTTGAGAGTATTGGAAATACACTTTAATACGGCTAATTATACGTGGAGTACATCAAAATGTCTACTAGAGACTTTAAATACAGCTCAATTACTATTATTTACCTTGAGTGTTATGAAGTACATATCTGTTACAATTTGAATACCATAATTTAATTAATTAAGTTAATTTAAAAACTGATGATAGTACTGATCGATTATTTTGATTTCAACTGCAGCTTTTGATACTTCAAATACATTGTAATGATATGTTTCGAGTACCATAAAATAGATCAACTTTTTACGAACATTAAATATGCAACACTTCCTGTGAGTAAAAAAAAGGAATACAATTCTACTCAGTTACTGAGTAAAATGGAGAGAGTGTTTTTTTACATTTCAAGTCATTGCATTACAATTCGCTTATCGTTGCTCTCAACTTAGTGCTTTAATTGCACTTTCACAGTTATTAATTGAGAACTTTCGATGTCGGGTACCATTTTTGCATTAACGACTGTTCCAGAAAGTATAAGCACACCTTATTTTATCGGTCACTTTGAATATAATGAAATATTTCAACATGTTTTGGCTGCGTCCTTTTGTTTGCACATTTCTTGAATGACATAGCATCAAAAAGTGCTCAGTTTCTGTGTTACCTATCAAAATGCGCGGTCTTACTCCGAGCAACGAAAAAGTATCTTGCACAAATGGTGCACTGTAGAGCGGACTCTTCTTGAGAAAATTGGCCAAGGAAGAGGGTGTAAGCGTCGGAGCGGTACGATCTGCGATTCGAAAATATAGAGAACAGTGTACGTTTGAAGATGCGCCGAAGAGTGATCAGAAATCCGGTCCTGTTTGTCCGGATATCGATGAAAAGATCAGGGATGCCTACAAGCGAAAGCCAGCTACTTCCGATCGGGATGTCGCGAAAAAACTAGGGACCTCGTCGAGTAACGTCATGCGTGCCAAAGAAAGACTTGGAATAAAAACATACCAGAGGCAGGAAAAAACCCAAAAGGAACCCAAAACAGGCCGCGTCCGTGAAACCACGGGCCCGCAAACTCTACGATTCGTTATTGTGTAGAAATTCTGGGTATTATTATAATGAAGGATGAAACGTATGTGAAACTATATTACAAAACGCTTTCCAGATAAAGACATCGCTAAATCGGAGAAGGCAGATTTTACCGAAAAATTCGGTAAGAGGGTTATGGTTTGGCAGGCCATATGCGAGTGTGGTAAAACATCTCGTCCGTACATCACAACGGAGACGATGAAATTCAGAAATACGTTAAGGAATGTCACCAGAAGCGATTATTGCCGATGATCAGGCAGCACGAAGGTCAAGTAGTGTTTTGGCCTGATTTCAAGTCATGTCATTACGCAAAGGACACTTTAGAATGGTACAAAAGTCAAAATGTATGTTTCGTGCCGAAAGACATGAATCCGCCGAACTGCCCGGAGGCACGGCCAATCGAGACTTTTTGGGCTTTAACCAAAGCAAAGCTTCGAAAATACATAAAACCAGCGGACGGCGTCCAAAAATTTAAAAAAGATTGGCCAAAAGTGGTCAAAATGGTAGGAAGTACCACTGTGCAGAAGCTAATGGGTCATGTCCGCGGAAAAATTAGGATTCTTGGCTATGATTAAATATTTTGAATCAACGAGAGTAAAATATCATAATAAACACAAATAAAACAATGATTGTCAAATAAAATTATTAAAACTAAAAAAACATGACTTTTTTGTTATTTTAAAAGTGTGCTTATACTTTTTGGAACAGTCCATACATTCACCTTAAACTGATTCAAAAAAATGCAGAGATAATTTTTTTTGTAGAATATTCCAATTTAGAAAATTTCATCCCGATTGGTTCGGAAATAAAAAAGATGGCGTCCCTTGAAGTTGCGCCATGGGTCAGAACTGGCCCCAATATCTTAGGAATGTTATGTATTTTATTTGTTGCTTTTCGGTTTTTGACACGTTCATCTTGGTAAACCACATTTTTTTTTGTATTAAAACATAACCGAAAAAACCTGAAGTTTATTTTTAAGCCTATCTACAAAGATTCCGGACCATACACAATTTCTTCGGTTTTCAAATTGTTCAAATTATGTGCATTCCAAAAACCAAACTCGTTGTGCTCCTTATCTTGTACTCACCAAAATAATTTCCATCATTGACAAAGCTACGCTTGGTCTGTGCAGAAATTGTTGACAAATTAAAAGACATCAGCTAACGAGCATTGTTGCCAGCTCAAGGAAGAATATTATTTCTATCAAAAGTGTTGCTCATGGCAGATAATGTTACATAGTAAATCAGCAAACATTATCTTTCCAATTCAATAAACATATCATAAGACATCCTTTAAAAAACTGGCACAACAAGTTTTGTACGCATGTATCTCAGTTATACCAAATCCCATCAGTTGAAAATATCAAGATGTATATATGGCAACTGTCGATGATCGATGAGTAGGGTACGCAAAGTAAAATAACAAATTGATATAAAATAAGTAACAAGTTTTGTTATCTCAGATAGCATTTTGAAATCATCTGTTATCGCATAACAAATTTAGTAATAAACATCGACACATCTTGTTATCAAATCTGTTATCAATTTTTTAAGACGATTTTTGACGAACTCTACTGAATTCTACCAGCATACTGACGAATGCTGAATATTACCAGCATGTGATGGATATAAATTGAGCTTCTTACTAGAAGAACCACTCCAGTTATTAGCGTATGAATTTGAAATCATGCTGAAAACATAATTTGAAATTATCTCAAATAATTTGTTCATATCACAAAATTTGTTATCAAAATGAACTCGATGATAACAAAACGAGTTGATATTAAGATATCCAACGAATATCAATTTGTTATCACTCAGCCTAAATGATAACATATTTAGTGATCCAACACTGATAATATGATATCAGAATTTGTTATCAATTTGGTATAAACCTTTGCTCGGGTAGTGTGTGTGCAGTCTAAAGTGTGGCTTATACTGTTGAGAATCTTGCAATAGGGTCAAATTGATCGTGAGGTTTTACTTGTGGTGCAAGTGATTTTACGAGTAGCGCTGTTTTGCTATATCGACAATAAAGTGACTTGGTTTGTTCCTCGTGTGAGGAATTTCTGAATCAGTTTTCTAATATTAAAGTGTTTGAAGGAACAAAAAGGTGAAAAAGAAAACCCAGCACGTGAGCTGTGAATCCTTTTAAAAGCTGTGAAAATGTGATTTTTGGAAACATTAAGGACCCATTATAATTGTGGTAGTTTGAAAAGCAAATGGTGTTTTTGTATTGGTGTAATGTGTTAGCCAAACCAAGTTCTTAAAACTACCAGATTAAATTTAGAAACATACTGAAAATGACCAAAAATCTTTTTGTCAGAGAAGAAGAAAAACAAAAGCAGGTAATCATCATCGTTGCTCAAATAACGACTTTTTCAACCTTACACTAAAATCGTTTAGATATATTCTACAATAGCCGGTTGTTCTGAGGAGACGAACCATGCACAGCATATACTTCTGCCCGGCATGATTCATTCTCGAGCCTTATTTGCTCAGCAATGTCAAATATAAACGAAGTCATCGCGAGTCCATAAAACATTCGATTTAGATTCAACACAATCCAATCTCCAGCACGCACTTGGCTAAATGGTGGGTCAAAATGTGACCCGAATCGAAAATCCCGCCTCCAGGATAAGCCTCAAGGCTACAACAAGTCATTCCTCGCGATCCGTGTATTGTTGATCTACGTGTGCAAGGAGTGTGTTGCGATGTTTGCTGCTGGCAAAGCTTCCAGCAGCGAGAACAAGAACCCTGAGCAGGGATAATCCCTCACTTGCGTACCACCAGTGAGTAGCGATTCATGTTTGAATGGTTCTCGCGCTGTTTGGAGGACAGGCAAACTGCCATGCATCAGCGGTTCATGATTGGATCCGTCTATCTATTTGTCTTTGCCAACGATGCCAGAGCCTTGTGAGTCCTGAGTGAGTGGTAGAGTAAAGTCCCACCCATGCATGCTGGCAGTGTTACACAACAGCGACACAAGATAAGCCTCTCGAGCGGTGTTGTAATCTTCAGTTCGTAGCTATGGTGCAGCCGGCCGGTGGCAAACGTCACCTTGCCCAAGGATTGCTTTGTTTGATGCTTACTGCATGATTGCATTTTACGCCCGGCGTTAAAAGCTAATATTCACGGAGAAAATCGTCATGAGATGCGAAATAATTGCATCGTATTAATTTTTATGTGGCGTACGTTAAATAATTTTGATACGTCGCTTTCATGAATCGAAACAGCAATAAATTATCTAGTTAAACTTTGTGCGTGTAACGAAATAAAGCGTCACCCTGACCACTTGATACCATTCGGTTGTGATAACATATATATGACTTGCTAAGTCATAATCATGATACTACAAATAATTATGATCGAAGTTTGCTACTTGGGGTTGTTATGTTTGGTGAATTGCTTTGTTTAACCCGGTGATTTTCTTCAGCTACCTTTCCACTTGAAAGGGCTATTGAAATATCTGCAGCTAGAGCTAGAGGATTTCCAAATCCTATCATAACGTCTGCACTAAAAAAATAGACAGTTCTGCCAGCAGGTGGTGAATACATCTATGCATCGCAAATCATTGTACCCGTTTTGGTTGCAGTCAAATTAGGACGGCGAAATCAGTTATATTGTACTACCACCTGCACAACTGGTCGAAGTAAAAGTCTGCCAATTATCAAATATACTATATTAACAATATAATTCACTTCACGTTTTTTTCAGGCGATCCTTTTTGTGCGCTTGTGGCTGTATAAGTGAAGAACCGCGGCAACTACTAAATGCAAACGCTCAAACTAAGCTAAAGGGTGTATAGAATGAAATTGCGACACACACAAATATTCTGGCAAAACTCGCCCGTTCAACCAATCATCTTCAAACTTTCATAGAGTAAAATAAAACATGATATGAATGTTTTCCCATGTTTTTTATTCAATTTCAATTTCATATTCAAATGCACAAACCTTCTTCTTTACAACTACTCATGAGGTCCTGTATAACATTTGGACAAACTTTTTTTGCGTGGCAATCCATTTGTTCTCTACATCTTCCTCTAATTTCACTTCCTTAGGATGCTTCCGAAGTGCCTGGTTCATGATGGCCCAGTACTTTTCAATTGACCGTAGTTCCGGTGCGTTCGGGAGTTGAGATTGACAGAAATTGACCTCCTTAGCCTTGTACCACTCCAGAACCTCGTTCAAGTAATGGCACGAAACTAAATCCGGCCAGAAAATCGAAGGACCATCGTGTGACCTCAGAAGAGAAAAGAGACGCTTTTGGAGGCATTCCTTTAGGTACACCTGCCCATTGACCGTTCCAGTTGTCACAAATGGGGTGCTCCGCTTTCCACACAAGCAAATTGTTTGCCAAACCATGTATTTTTTGGCAAACTTTGACATCTTCTGCTTTCTAACGTCCTCAGGGACATCGAATTTATGATGCGCAGTGAGAAACTGGAGCCCCGGAAGCTGCCGGAAGTTTGCTTTTACATAAGTACGTCTCATCATCCATAACGAGGCAATGTGGTTTCGTCAACATCTGGGTGTAGAGCTTCCCTGAACGTGTTTTAACCTACAGTATTCTGCCATTAATCGCGATTTGGCGGCTTTTGGACTTTGTACGTGTGTAGTCCTTCATGTTTTTTCGCATCTTGCACGAAAGTTTTGGTTAGAATCAGTTTCTTCGCCACATCTCGAAGTGAACTGTTGGGATTCCTCTCGAAAGCTTGTAATACCCGCATGTGATCCTTAACACTATACGGAGATCCATTTTGCCACTTTTTTCTTTCAGATCGGTGGCCGAGCCTTCGTGAAACCGATTTAAAACACGAGACACCGTAGAATGTACCATTCTCAGCTTTCGGCTGATGGCACGATGAGAAAGATCCGGATTTTCGAGGCACGTGCGCAAAATTTCTTTGTGCCACTGCTGTTCTTCCGACTCCATTTTCGCAACGATTCCACATATGCTAGTGAAACATACACAGCATAAAAAAAATACCCAACATGTAAAAAGTTGTTGCCATTTAAAAGTGGTGCAATTTGATTCCGTACAACCTTAACTGTTCGCGAGGAGACTGTATGAAAGATAACTTGCTTCCCTTAACGGAAACCGGCGGACAATCCGAAAGACCACACTTCTTAAAAGGAATTCAGATTCTCGAATGAAGAACACTTAATGGTTTCTTAACACTAAACGTTATTTTAATTCACATTTGGACAGTTTTTTAATCTTCACGCATTGGAAGCCGTTTTTATAATGATGGCTGCCACTCTGTTGTGCAGTCCTCCCAGTACGCAAGAAGTTCGTCCTGAGGCATTCGTTAGGCACTGGTGAGTGACTGAAAATAAAAATAAAACAATAAGAAAAAAAAAAAAGTTTGATCGAAGCGTTCGAACTTTATTGTTCATATTGTTGTTGTTTTTTTCATCGAGCTGTTTTTAGGTAAGTTGAATGGTAACAAAGGCATGATAAGTTGTTGCTTATAAGAGGTAGCATGAGAGTTTCCTTGTTCATTGTGTAGTATGCACTCATCGGCAAGCTGTATAAGTAAATGAAAATTGTAAACAAATAAATGTTCTCCGTACAATTGCTTGAATTCATGGCTGAAAGCTTCAAGTAAATTCTTGGCAATGCTATTTTCAAGTTGGTATTTTACTGGGTGACATAATATACGAATAGCTACATGAAGTTTAATGTAGTTATTATAGTATACATCATCCAGCACAGTAACTTTGAAGATTTTTTATTTTGGCAGAAAACATTTATTATTGTGAGAAATGTTGTTATATTAGTGAACAAAAATCATTTGCTCACTACTACATACACTATTTTGGTCGACTCACTGACATGACTCACGTTAGGGTTAGTTAAGCTAATGTTACTCTAACGCAGACGTCTGAAATCAGCAAACGCCTAACACAATGTTGCAGTATAGCGTAATTTTAGTCGAGAGTTACCCTAACGTTAGAATACTTCTTAGGCTAATGAGTTAACATGTTACTCGATGTTTAGAGTCATGTTACGCTCACTCTCCTTGCTGGGCTTGTTTGTGCGTTTGCTGTCGTCTTCTCTTTATGGCTGCGTCTAGTTGTGACGTTCATGTTGCGTTTCCCATTGTGTGCATCACAGCAAGCGGCGCCTGGGTGATACACTGTCATAGATTAATTTTCATTCGCAACGTAACAGACTGGAACGGCTCGAACATTCATCATAGTTTTTTTTTTTTCTAACTTTGCTGAAGTTCTGCTTGCATTGGTGAGATTCTGAGAACTATACTGAAGTTCTTTGAAGTGTACTGATATTTTGAGAATGTACAATTCAAAATTCGCAAAAAATCTGTGAACTTTGCAGCAGCTATACTAAGTCTGAAAATTTTATGCGAACTATTATGGTATGTTTATTGGCCTGGGCTCTGGCAAAACCTTGACGTAGTTTAACTTCAACTACCAGGTACCAGGGCTGGTCTGGTTCTTTACCATTTTGGAAAGAAGCACACTAGTGTTGCCAGATCAGTGATAATGCAGCCCAAAAATGCGTCTGAAAATCCGCCAGTATTTCTTATCGACAAGCATTATTATACAGAGATAGTGATCGATGGTCAAGTACAGGATTTGCGAATAGTCAGAATGTTGCACTTGATCATATAAACGCAGTTGAAAAAGCTGCATAGTTTATTATCACAACCTAGCACACTTTTGGAAAGCATTATCACAACCTGTTCCATTATTCATCTCATGATCCTTATTCATAGTATTCGGAATTATAGGAGTTTGATGTATGAATCAATTTATTCCTTTTGTTATTTAGTTACTTTCAACTTCCAAAAATAAATAACATAAAATTTAAATTAAATGTTCGAAATCCGATGGTAGATTTTTCGTTTTCAAGTAGCGCAAATTGCTAAGAGATGAGATGAAAATGGAAATGGTAACCCAAGATGCTATGCTTGTATCAAAGCTTTCTACCCAGAGGCGATTTTGCATACTTTATTCTTAGTTTTGAAGCAAAACGGAGCCCTTACAGTGTGAATTGGCAATTGACGATATACTATGTCACCAAGAGGAAGTCCTGTTGAAGAATTTCAAATAAAATTCAAGACAAAGCCCTCGAAACTGAACGAAGAATCTCTGGTTATAACTAAACACTCCAAGGAACGAGTGAACTAGTCAACAGACGCAAGTTAAAAATAAGATAAGTAATACATGTATTATCCCTCTCAATATATCAAAAGATTTTAAGGTGCGCATCGACAATGGACGATTTACCTTGTCATCAAAAAGAAGTATTGCTGAAGAACTCAAAACAAACTTCAAGAAAAACTCGCGAAACAAGAAGCAAAATCTCATCTTGAAACGAGAGAGCAAGCTCTGAATTATAGTAATATCAAGCAAAACAGGTATTTTGGAAGATATCGTTGTAAATAAATCACAAGGTAATAGATTATATTTGAAGTTGTTTCACTATTCTTGTCATAGCTACCGTATGCAAACTTATGGAGCTGTCAAACCGATCCCATGGCTCTGCTACCCCTGTGAAGACTGATGCACCAAATATGCCACGCCATATTGAGCCTCCCACTCCGAGCTCAGATTGATGAAATCGAGATGGGTTAGGAATAACATCAGTTGCTGGGAAAACCTCCGGTCGTTCACACCGCTGAAATCGGCCGACAACGGTGGACTGCACATGTCGTAAGAATGTCGGACGTGAGCCCTGTTAAAATGATTCTCGAAAATGAATCGACAGGCACAAGAAGAAGAGGCGGAGTGCGGACAGTTCTCAGACAGCTAAATTGGCGGAAGGCAGCCATGAGCTGAAGAGAATACAATTTCTGTATACAGCTCCTGGCCTTCGTCTGATTAGCCAACCTGAAATAAGGCATAAGCAAGATTGCAACTGATATGCACACTAACTTCACGTAATGAGTGAATTCCGAACTTATGGGACTATCACATAGAAAAACTTGAGCCACTTGCATAAGTTGGCTGGCAAAGCGAAGCCCTAACTAGTGGAAGTCTCCAGATATAGCATAATTTGATTGGAAGCTCACATACACACTACCCACGTAGTGAATGAATTTCGAACGAATGTGACTACTACCCGAAAGGGCTTGGCCACTTGCACAAGTTTGCTGAAAAAAACATCCTCCTAACTTGTAAGGCTCTCGAGATATAGCAATCACAAACTGGAAGATTATATGCACACTAGCGCCGTGTAGTGACCGAATTCCGAACTTATGGGACCACTTCTAGATAGGACTTGGCCACTAGGACAATTAACTGAAGACTGATATGTCCTAACTGGTAAGGCTCTTGAGATATCCTAGGACGAAACCAATTACCACTTAACCCATCGCGTCACAGCACTCATCTTTAGTAACTCGAAAGTAAAGCACCTCTAGCGCTTGAATTCATAAGTAAACCGGATTCCAATGACACAGATTTGTTGGTTCAACCCCGTATAAAAATTCCGCTGAAGATTGTAGATGTTTATTTCTTGAAACAACTGAGATAGACCTCATTTCCCCCAATTAGTGAAAATCCCATAAGCTGCGGGTTTCGATCTTTACGGTTTGCCCGAAAAGAACGAAACCGTAGAAATAGAGACCGTAAAGGACGAAACCGAAAAGATCGGAACCCGACTGTACCCATTTAGGTTACAATCAAATTTGGACAGCGGTATCAGTTGAATTGCAGTTCTATTGTACTACCTGCACTCTGGGGCGATGAAATAGCCTGCCAAGTATCTACGGAAAAAGGAGAAAACTCCACCAAGAACTCCACCGAGAAGAAGAAACTAATTCATATACATATGACGAAACACCTCAAGCAACCGACCGGGCAGAGGCAGGTGCCAATGAACACTCGTGTCTGGTTGTCCAAATTTGATCAGTAAATCCGTTGACTGGTGACCTCATGGCGCCTGGACTGTAACTCTAACCTCCACGAGGTCCTAGGTGGCTAGGATGCTAGGTGGCGATGCGTCACTGCCTAGTATGCAAAGAAGTCCAGGGTGTCCCAAAGGAGCTGAGTGTGTGCAGGGGAGTCTTGGAGTTCACGACTACTGTTCCCCACCTTTCTGGCGGGAGTCAGTTTGTTTACCGGACGAAAAATAAGTAGACGGTGAACATTATATAAGCATTATATCAGCATCTGGAATGCTATCTGTAGTAAAGTTGGATTCCAAACGCTAATTAAATGCTTGTAGGCTGCCGCTAAGATGCTTTGGAACTGCTTATGCTTTATTGATGCGAAGCAAATGAGTAATTCGGCAAACAGATGGAACCTACCGTCTGATGTTTCCGGTTGGCAATCGAAGGCGAACTAGGTGTAGCCTGGGGTCAACTCGATGTAGCATCGACTTTCTGTGCTGCATGCCGTTGACGCGCATACCGTGAAAGGTGGAAGCAGATACCAGATCTGTAAGAGGAATGGAGAAAACATGGTTAATACCTTCTCCATGGTATTGACTCTCGATGGCCTGTGCTTCCTTTAAAGGTGGAGTTTGAGCACTTGAGTTACAACTGCTATGGGTTTTGATATGGTAAAACCAACCGCCTAAAATGTTCTCTACCGATATTCCAAGAAGGTTTCAACAAGGAACAACGCTCGAAGGACTTATTCCCAAGCGGCTAAGTCCACGTCTGCTGCCGCGTTCCAACAACAGGCAGTGTCTTCCTCTACTCGAGGAAGAAACAGTAGGCTAGTGGGCAGAAGGTTACAAGTGTTGACATGAAGTGAACCGAACACACCGAGAGTATAAGTTTAGGCACCGGTTCCAAGGCAGTTGGCACTAATTCCAAGAATACCCTAATTGTTATGTTTTTGTATTCTCCGTGCGTGGAGTAACAATTATGATGTAGAAGGATATGTTCGCTCATCACCTTAAGGCACCAAGACTCTCTTGGTGCCTTATGGTGATGAGCGAACATATTCTTTAACATCACTAATTCCAAGGCTGTTCAAGAGTCAGATTTAAAGTTTTACCAAATGTAGAATCCGAAGGGCAGACAGGGGATAGGTTCACTAATTAAAAACACAATCTCACGACACTATCGACTTTTCGGCCCACCGCACTCTGCTCAGTCATTTCCTGGCTCTTTTCCTCTCTCGAGTTCCTACTCTGTCAGCATGTCTTCTACATGGTCTCATCCTGGGACGTCGCCAGATGTGCTGTTATAAACTCTACACCGAAGAGGTCGCTCGCCTAAAGGACAGATACAGATCATTTAAAGAGCAAAAATCTTTGGCAAAGAGAGAGTATAAAGAATGTACTCGAAAAAAAAGCCACAGATAAAAATGATCACCAAAAATTCATTTAAGCCGGATATTTTGAAACTCTCAGAGAATAAATAAACACATATTAGTTTTCAACCTTCTCTCCTAGGCTAAATGCTCGCACCTTGGACTTAACGCTACTCATCAAACCCTGTGCAACACTTGCGTCATTTTTCTTGCCGACTTTTATCCACTCTGTCTTCAAATTCATGTCGTTTTAACTATTCTTCGTGGATAGTCCTTTTCACTCCTTTTTACTATCCTTCGTGGATAGTCTTTTGGAGAAGGTTTCTCAACTCACACAAATTGATGCGTCTCGTATCTCAAACTATAATTATGTCTTTATTATTGTTCCAAAAGCTTATGTAGTAAGTTACAAATACCTGGCTGATCCAAGCCGAAAAGGCGCCGCTTGTTTTAAAAACATCTGGAAGAAGCAAAACATCAATTGCTTGGCGATGCGCGTTGCAATCGCGCAGCGCTTGAGAAGGTCACGAGTAAAGACAATGGGAAATGAGTTTCGTTGCTGGCAATGCATAATTTATTGCTCAGCCAAGAAGGTTATGGAAAAGCGATATTATTGTTAGGGTTTTTAGGGTGTCATTGAAAGAGTGTATTATTGTTAGCGCCTTTCTGCAATGAAAGACGGAAAGGTTAACTGCTAACTGAAAGGTCGCAGTCTCAAGTTTATTGCAAGTTCTAAGAACTCGGATTATGTAAATAGCTAATATGCCACAAGACCTTCGGTTTTCCGAAGCTTGCTCTTCACAATTACCCAGATTTTTTTCAATTGGGCGAAGTTCTGGCGAGTTTGACAGATTCGCCTCATTCGGCACAAAACAACATCGTTGGCTTTGTACCTCTCCATCAACGGTTTTTCGTAATGGTACGATGCCAAATCCGGCCAAAACAGAGTGTCACCTTCATGAGACCGAAGGAAGGGCAGTAGGCGAAACATGGACAGTCGAATACCACATTTTCTGGTGTTTCCTCCGTACCATTGCATTCCGGACAGCAGGGTGACCCGGCGTGTCGGACCCTGTGCTTGTATTTTCTGAGGCAGCCATGACTTGACAGAAATTGCGTCAGATTGCCGTGATTACTTTCGATGCCTTCTAACAGACTTAATCGATTTGACTGTTTAAGTTCAGCGGGTCGTCGACCATCACGCCAAGATACCTCAGCGTGTGCTTCGAGTTCACTGAAGTATCTCCGACCATAGGCTGAATCCGCTGTATGGGTATTAGAATTTGTTATCAAATTGGTATAATCCTTTCCTCTGGGAGGCCGTTAGACTTATATGGAAAAATTAAGATACCAGAGGTTTAACCTGAAAAGAAAAGTGACTACTGACCACAGTCACCAATCTCAGGCAGCCGTAAACCAAGGACACGTCGATAGTCTGTAGGTAACGAGAGGATGTGAAGGGAAGTGTATTAACGTTTGCATTAAAAAAAAGATAATTGCTTTTGATAAATTTCCCATGGAAGGTAATTATTTAAGCTGACTTGCAAAAAATTCTACGCCCTTGCGAGCGGCCTTTCGGCAGCTAACCGGAATCTTCGCCATGGTGGACGAAAACATCCACGTAGGCATGTGTTTGAGTTCTTTCTTCCTTTAATCTATCAATTCCTCCTCAGTTTTCACGACAAAATTGTTGGAGTAGATCTTACGCTTCAGGTTGGCCCAGAAATTTCGATGGGACGCAGCTGGGGACGCTGGGCGGGTTAATCGACATGGGCACCACATCGATATTCAGCCGCTCCATCTCCTCCAACGATCGCTTCGAGTATTGGGTCGACGCCAGATCCAGCCAGACCACCGCGTCTTCACTCTTATGGTATTTCTTGATGAACGACGCAACTTTCGGCAGGCATTTTGTACTATAAATTTACCCGTTCATGGCCTGCTCCGAAACCATGGACGTGACTTGCACTTTTTGACATGAATGTTCATGTTTGCCAGGTACTTTTTCACTGTTTGACCGACCTCCCGACCAAGCGCATGCAGCGATGTAGCCACTTTTCCTCGGTCTTCCTCTTCAGCATCCTTTGGAGCTTCTTGTCGCTCAGGGTCGTCGGTCGTCCGAAACCGGGCTTTCATTCGATGCTCTGATTGTTGTCTAATAGTACCAAGGTGTTGCAGATGCCAGAACGGGCGTATCCGGGATCCACAAAGCACTGCACTATCAATAAAGTTTAATTCAAAGTCTGACACACCTTAAATTTAAATAATAAATTGGCTTAAAGCCTGTACAGGTAGCAGCAACAAAAAATGTGTACATAAATCAACTGAAACAAATTGTTTATTTCACATTAATAGAGTTGATCTACATTAGAAACAGTTGCTCCTTCTGTATGTAAAGTTCTAGAACTTGCTGATGTACACCCGCCATCAGGCTTCATACGGTATCTTCAGATACGCCCGCCGTGACGATTCTCCATCTTCTTTTCAAATCATCAGTACGATTTGCTTTCTTCTTAGTTTCGAAGAGTTTCCACTTAACTAGAGCCCAGTACTTCTCTTTGGGTAAAGTTCTGGACACTTTAGTGGATTGGCTGTTTTTAAGGCACATATTAAGCCTCTTGAACCTCGTATAGTGACGAGAGGCCAAAACAGAGCTGGAGAGTTGTGGCTTCTGATAAATGATAGCAACCGCTTTTGCAGACATGTTTATCGTACTCATCCTTATTGATAGTGCCGTGTGGTCCCAACAGCACCCCTACTGTTGGTTTAAATCGGTCTTCAAACGCGGTGTTTTAAAATACTTTTGTAGTCTGCTGAAATAAACCACCCACACTTGTGAGTGGCCCCAACAGCATCCATGCTGTTGGTCAAAATTGGTCCTCAAACTCGCTGTTCTTAACGTTTTCTTGTATTCCATTGAAATAAACCACCCACACTTGTGAGTGGCCCCAACAGCATCCCTACTGTTGGTTTAAACCGGTCCTCAAACTCGCTGTTCTTAACTTATTCTTGTATTCCATTGAAATAAACCACCCACACTTGTGAGTGGTCCCAACAGCACCCCTACTGTTGGTTTAAATCGGTCTTCAAACGCGGTGTTTTAAAATACTTTTGTATTCTGCTGAAATAAACCACCTACACTTAGTGAGTGGCCCCAACAGCATCCATACTGTTGGTTTAAATCGGTCCTCAATCTCGATGTTCTTAACGTATTCTTGTATTCCATTGAAATAAACCACCCACTACTTAGAGTGGTCCCAACAAGCATCCCTACTGTTGGTTTAAATCGGTTCACACTCGGTGTTTTAAAATACTTTTGTATTCTCTGCGCAAATAAACCACCACACTTGAGAGTGGGCCCCAACAGCATTCATACTGTTGGTTAAAATCGGTCCTCAAACTCGCTGTTCTTAACGTTTTCTTGTATTCCATTGAAATCAAACCACTCACACTTGTGAGTGGTC
>JASCZW010015254.1:0-20984 GCA_034211315.2 Aedes japonicus | reverse complement strand
TTGTGGGAAAGTCGTCCAATTCTTGAATAGCAAACCAATCGTTATCAGTGGTAAGCTTAAAGCTAAAATAAAGATTTATTAGCCTGATTATTAGCATAACTTTACAAAACTTACATAATTTGGTGAACCTTCGAATACGAAAGGTATCTTATCTGGACATCAAGGGTCAACACTATTGCAATATCCGTACTGTAGTTATAAGTTCTTAGATGTCGATTACTTACTGGATCTGACTTATTCGTGCTTTCTCGTTCCAGTCGAAGATCAGAATATGTTTATCTAGATTTAGAAATATTTCCTTTAGGTTATGAATTCCACGAACTGATGGTAGCATTGTCATACCTTTGCAGAGTAAACTCACTACTGCATGTAAATAATATTTAAATTTCCACTTCCAAAATTATATAATTTTAGGCCTAATTTAGTAAATTTCACTTAGAACAACCAATTTCACTTATAGAATAATCAATTTAACTTAGAATAATCAATTTCACTTAGGATAAGAATTTCATGCTAGTTCGCTATTGCACATCAATACAATGAGTCACTGTGGTGTTCAATTCGTTTGACTACCATACATTATCTTTCTCCTTTTCAGCTATCTACAACAATCACCGGTTGATTGGTCATTGTGTTGGTTGAACGTCGACTGACCACCATGATGACCACAGGTTTTTCGGCCACAGTTGAACTGTAGCAGGGGGGTGACGTGACAGCCCCCCTCCCGTGAACCCTAGTTGCACTGGTTGCTAACAATGTCAGGTTTGGGTTCACCTCTCTCCAACACGTCGAGGACTGCCAACTTCACTGCTGGTCGTCGATGAACTCCTGTCGCCGTCCGGATCCAAGCCTGGCGTACTCTTCCGTCATGTCCAGGAATCACTGCTTCTACTCGTCCTCGAGTCCACTGGTCCTTCGCCGTTCCACCCACAACCAATACCAAATCTCCTACCGCTATATCCCGGACCTCTTCGAACCATTTCGATCTACGGGTGATAACCGGTAGATACTCTTTCACCCATCTCGCCCAAAATCGTTGTGTGATGTCTTGCGCAAGTTTCCAGCTACTCCTTAAAACAGCTGGTGAGTCTACCGGTTCCGTTGGCGGGTGTTTGTCACCATTGGAAGACCCCAGAAGAAAATGGTTAGGGGTGAGAGCTTCCTCGTCCGCCGACTGAAGTGGAATGTATGTGAGCGGACGTGCGTTTATCAAAGCTTCTGCCTCGAGTAGGATCGTCTCTAGAACTTCGTCGTCTGGTTTGCGGGGGGCATCTGCTACGGAACCTATTGCCACCTTGACAGATCGGACGAGGCGCTCCCATGCCCCTCCCATATGTGGGGCGGCCGGTGGAATGAAGCGCCATCGGGTCTGGGCAGTCGTGAACGTTGTAGCCAGTGCGTTATTCCGCATTTCCATCTCTTGCTTTTGCAACTCTTTGCTTGTACCTTGGAAGCATGTCCCGTTGTCCGAATGGAATTCAGCCGGAGACCCCCGCCGTGCAATGAAACGTCGAACCGCCATGATGCAAGACTCGGTACTTAAGCTGTAGACCACTTCCAAGTGTACTGCGCGAACTGTGAGGCAGGTAAATAAGGCCACCCATCTCTTGACGTGACTCCTCCCAACTCTAACCAGTATTGGTCCAAAATAGTCCACTCCGACGAAGGTGAATGGTCGAACGAACGGCTGCAACCGGGCTGCAGGGAGTGGCGCCATCGCAGGTGGACTTGGCAGGGCCTTTTTTACCCTACACATCATACAATTTCTTGCCACCTTCTCAACCAGGGAGCGTAGCTTAGAGATTTCGAAGCGTTGTCGCATTTCGTTGGTGATGGTTTCTCGGTTGGCGTGGCGGAAACGGCGATGGTACCAGTCTGTAATGAGGAACGTAATGAGATGTTGTCTAGGAAGGATCGCTGGGTACTTAGCTTCGGTGGTTGCAAAGGTTGCGGCACCGATCCTTCCACGCAGCCGAAGCACACCATTTTCGTCAAGGAAAGGCCAGTTTTTGTAGATCGGGCTTGATTTCGCGACGCGTCGATGACGCGCATCAGGTGAACCTTTCGTTTCAGACAGAATGGCTATTTCATCGGGGAAAGCATCGGCCTGTGCAATTTTCCAGAGTGTTATTTCGGCTTGTTTAAATTCTCCTGACACAGAGCACCCAGTCGTAGTGTTGATCCGACACGTCTGCGTCGCAAGTTGTCGATGAACCGAAGCACAAACGCTGCCGTTCTCTGCAAGCGGGACCACTGGCTGAACCGGGAAACGTCAATCAGCGATGGAATTGTAGTATGCATATGGTTTGGTCGAAGTTCTTCACACGTAGTTGTGGATTGACTTTGATGAGGCCAGAGTTCTTCCGACTGGTAAAGGAACGATGGCCCACGAAACCATGGATTATCCGGCGACAAATCTGGACCGCTTTTCCACTTGGTGGCGAGATCAGCCGTATTTAGTCCAGAGGGTACCCATCTCCATTCCCGAGCATCGCTGACTGTTAGAATCTCGCCGATACGGACTGCGACAAACTTATTGTACCTGCGATGTTCTGATCGAATCCAGGCCAA
This sequence comes from Aedes japonicus, assembly GCA_034211315.2. Taxonomy (NCBI): domain Eukaryota; kingdom Metazoa; phylum Arthropoda; class Insecta; order Diptera; family Culicidae; genus Aedes; species Aedes japonicus. The sequence continues at coordinate 18,413 of JASCZW010015254.1, read as the reverse complement.
CACGGTACTGGAATCGCTCCATAGAACGCGACGGCTGATAGGGTAAGTGTGGTACCCTTCAATAGACTCTAGGATCCGGACTCCCAAGACTGCTGCTTTCAATTCAAGGCGAGGGATTGATAATACTTTCAGCGGTGCCACGTTGGTTTAGCACAAATTAGTGCTACTTGGATACCGTGTTCAGTTTCAAGGCGGTAGTATGCCACGCAAGCGTAGGCTGCGTCACTGGCGTCGACTAAGACATGAAGCTCTAACTTATCAAAGTTTTTAGGAAACGGAGCACGAAAGTAGCAGCGGGGAATCCGCAAAGTATCCAATTTCGCAAAAAGATCAATCCATTGTTGCCAACGGCGATGGAGTTGTTCACTGATTTTCTCATCCCAGTCGATCGCCGAAGCCCAAACATCTTGCATCAGCACTTTCCCGTGGACTAGAAAAAATGCCACGAATCCCAGAGGGTCAAAGAGGCTCATAATCACCTTAAGAATTTCCCGCTTTGTTGGGATGTGGTTATCGTCGAGAATTGATTTTAAGTCATCGCGCATCGAAAAGGTGTACGTGAAGACGTCACTCGCTGGAATCCATTTCATTCCCAGAACTGATTCTGTGGTCTCCGCACGCACAAGAGCGAAGTCTTTTGCAGAATCTGGTTCGATCTCCCCAGTTCGCTTCAGAACTTCATCTTCGTTCGACAGAAAATTGCGAATTTCGAACCCGCCTTTGGAGTGGACGAATTTCACGTATTTCACTACCTGTACTGCTTCGTCGATTGTCTTGAAGCTGTCCAGGTAGTCGTCGACGTAGTGATGCTCCTTGATGGCGGCTGCTGCGCGGGGATAGTGTTCTGCAAACTGCTCAGCATTTGCATTCTTCACAAACTGGGCAGAAGACGGCGAGCAGGTTGAACCGAACATCGTAACCTCAATGGCATAGACCTGAACAGGATCATCGGGATTGTGACGGAAAACGAACATCTGAGCGTTCCTATCCTTTACTGGCAGTTTGATTTGGAGAAACATCTCCCTGATATCTCCGGAAACAGCTACCGGAAACAAACGAAAGCCGCTAAGCACTCTGGGCAAAGGTGTGAGAAGGTCAGGACCTTTAAGAAGATGAGAATTGAATGAAACTCCACCCACTTTAGCGGCAGCATCCCATATTAGCCGAATTTTTCCTGGCTTCTTATGGTTGATGACAACCCCTAGGGGCAGAAACCAAGTTTTCTTTCGATCAATAACAGCTACTTCTGCTACGCTGACTTTGCGCACGTAACCCTTCCGTTCGAAATCACATACTTGTTCACTCACCCGCTGCATCAATGCCGGATCTCCATGCAACTTCCTTTCAAGTGCCTTCATCCGCCGGACTGCCATGGGAAATGTATCCGGAAATTCCGGATCTTCTACTTTCCAGAGAAGACCGGTTTCAAATCCGGTTGGCGAACGCCGTGTTGTGTCTTCCAATTGTTTTCTCGCTCTTTTATCCTCATCCGACTCGAGCTTGACGATGGTATTGGCGACTCCACCGTTGTCTAACGTGAAAAAATCTCGAAGCTGCTCGTTCAGAAGTACGTCCGAACTCGAAGCTGCAGCGGTGTGGAAATTAACGATTGCTCTCGGTTGGGTTTTCGTTGAAGCGTTACCATAAATACTCCATCCTAGTCGGCATTTTGCGGCTATAGGGTCGAATGGTCCTCCCTCCCGTAGTTTCAATGGTACTCCAAGCCGAAGGTTGTCTAGGCCGATCAATAACTTTGGCTGCACTAGGTCATAATCGTCTATGGGAAGTCCTTTGAGATGCGGGAAGCGTGCAGTCAACCCCCTGTAGTTCAGTCGCTGGGTAGGCAGAACAAGGCAGCTAACTGTTCGCGCCTGTCGTAGTTTGAAGCGAGCGTCACTATGTTTGCCCGCTATTTCCAGGCTGATCTCCTGCGAGCGCAGTTCATTTCTCTTCACGTTTCCCGTCCACTGCAGGGTTAGCGGTTTCTTAGGTCCAGAAACCCCAAGTTCCTTTGCCGTTTTCTCTTCCAGCAAAGTGATCTGTGAACCTTCATCGATGAATGCAAAGACGGTTAGACTCTTGCCATTTCCGTATAATACGACTGGCAATACTCGAAATAGCATTTGGCCGTCATTCACAGGGATTTGATTCGATGACACATTCACAGAGTGCGTCGATGTTCCGGGAGCAGATGATGCATGGAGAAGAGTGTGATGTTTGAGTCGACATCCTTCGATTCCACATCCCTGCCACGACTTACACGGCCATTTACCGTGATTGTTCAGGCAAGTTCGACAGAGACCCTTGTCCTGCACTAGTTTTAACCGTTCCTCGAGGTTAAGCTGCTTGAACTTGAAGCATTCGACGACTCGGTGACCCTCGCGCTCACAAACTCTACATGCTTTGGAAAGTTTTTGCGTGATCCTTGTTGCTGTTAACTTAGGAGGCAAGGTATCATCGGTTGAGTGTGCTTGGATTCTCGCTTTTTCTCTGGGTCGCTGCTGGTTCTCATTGTGTGACCCCCTTTGGAGTGCTGGAAGTTCGAAACTCACTTCGCTTGCTGCGCAAACCAGCTTGGCCATGAACTCGCCGAACGTTAAAACGGTAACTCGTGGTTGCAGATTTTTGAAAACGGCCCAATCCATCCTCATGGGCCCTGGCAATTTCTCGACCAGTTCCTGCATCAGCATTGGATTGGCCAGATGCTCAACTTGATCTGCTGCCTGAAGGTGGTCGACGAAATTCTGAACCGCCAATCCGAATTCCAGAATCGATTCAGGTCGATCGTGCCTGGGTCCTGGAGTTCGTCGAATCTTCTCGTGGAGCGATCGAATCAACAGCTCGGGGCGTCCGTAAAGTGTGCGAAGCGTGTTGATCACTTGCGGTACGTTGGCCGGAAGTAGTAGTCTGCTGCGTACTGCTTCTCTTGCGTGGCCGGCTAGGCACCTTTGTAAACGAACGAGATTTTCGGCATTCGAGTATCCGCATGTAACCGTCGATTGCTCAAAACTGCTGATAAACATCGGCCAATCAGCGGGGTTTCCATTGAAATGTGGTAGATCTTTACCGACGACTTGTCTTGCAGCTATTTGTTGCGAGCTAAGAATCCCTGGTTGCTCGTTCGGTGCTGATAGATTGACGGTTTGCGTTGTATTTGGGCGATACGGCGTTTGTTCTCGATCTGGTTCATTGAAACGGTGCGTTTCGTTCGGAAAAGAGTCACTATGAATGAAATGTGGCTCTACTGCATGCCTAGCTGCTGTGTGGGATTTCGGTATGGTACTGTACCGAATAGGAGTACTCCATGATGGCCCTTGCTGATTTGTCACTCCAGCAGCAGCTCTTCCATCTCCACCAAGAGCATGGGAATGCTGATTGGTCGGTGGACAGGTATATGCTGTTGCGGGATACGCTTGAAACGGCCTTGAAGAAGCTACAAATTGTTGGAACGGTTCACGAACTGCAGCTGCTCTAACGCCCTGAATTTCAGCTCTTCGGCTGTACTGAGGGTGACCGAATTCAACGGTGGCATGCAATTTTGGCCAAATAGCCGATGAAGCTGGAGGCAAACCGTGAACAGTGTCTGCAATTCGCGCCTGTGGCCGAAAGTTAAATGGTACGGATATTTTTTCTCCACTTGTCGGTGGTTCGACGGCTGTTGACGCACCTATATCTGGGGCCACGGGAACCAAGTCAGATTGAGGATGATTATGTCTCCCCAATGTTTCCCCGTTGGTCATCCCATCGGGTGTGTGGTCTGTCAACCAGTGCGACACCCTCTCTCGAGAACTCGTTATAGATCCAACCACGCTGCCACGTTCGGAAATCTGCAAAACAATTTCATTTCGTTTCTCCAACGACTCTCTGCGAATCGTCTGCTGCTTCATTAGGCGCGCCTTATGCGCTTCTAGCCTTCGCTGTCGAAGAATTGATTCCTCGTCCATCAGCTTCTTCTGCTCCTCCAATTGCTCTTCTTTTCTTCCAACTGCCGTTGTGCTTCTTCGTGTTCTAGCTTCTTGATAGCTTCTTCTTCTTCGAGCTCCTTTTGCTTCATCTTAGCCTCCTCCTCGACGAGTTCCAACTGCGCTTTTGCAACTGACGACCGGCTGGCCGTACTTCGGATTGACGGAACTTTGTTCCCTGTATTCGATGCAGGCTTGCACTCCGATGGTGTGCGTTTTGTGCGCAGTCGTAACCGCGTAGCAATCGTGGAACCTTCTGCGTTCTCTCGCCGGCACAGGTTGCAGACAAATGGACGGCTCTGTGCAGTTTCGTTCAGGCCGGCACAGTCAAAGTGTTCCCATTTTCGACACTGATCGCAGGCTACCATATGAGCCCTCGATGGATCCGGGCGATCGCATGACTTGCAAGTAAATCCCGATCGGTCGTGATGTCCTTCCATACTAACTACCCACGTACAAATTATCTTTAAGGATGTTGTGGGAAAGTCGTCCAATTCTTGAATAGCAAACCAATCGTTATCAGTGGTAAGCTTAAAGCTAAAATAAAGATTTATTAGCCTGATTATTAGCATAACTTTACAAAACTTACATAATTTGGTGAACCTTCGAATACGAAAGGTATCTTATCTGGACATCAAGGGTCAACACTATTGCAATATCCGTACTGTAGTTATAAATTTATAAATTCGCATGTCTTGAGGATATAGTTACGATTACTTACTATTAAGTTTGCGATCTGGAGCTTATTCGTGCTTTCTCGTTCCAGTCGAAGATCAGAATATGTTTATCTAGATTTAAGAAATATTTCCTTTAGGTTATGAATTCCACGAACTGATGGTAGCATTGTCATACCTTTGCAGAGTAAACTCACTACTGCATGTAAATAATATTTAAATTTCCACTTCCAAAATTATATAATTTTAGGCCTAATTTAGTAAATTTCACTTAGAACAACCAATTTCACTTATAGAATAATCAATTTAACTTAGAATAATCAATTTCACTTAGGATAAGAATTTCATGCTAGTTCGCTATTGCACATCAATACAATGAGTCACTGTGGTGTTCAATTCGTTTGACTACCATACATTGTCTTTCTCCTTTTCAGCTATCTACAACAATCACCGGTTGATTGGTCATTGTGTTAGTTGAACGTCGATTGACCACCATGATGACCACAGGTTTTCGGCCACAGTTGAACTGTGTAGGGGGTGACGTGACAATAGTGATCAAACTGAGTGATGGAGAGGAAGATGATGGAAAGGAAAGAAGCTGTGACAAATATGACGAAGAGGAAGTATGAAGGGAGACGCAGATGACGGAGAAGAACATAACAGAGAAAAGATGATGGAGAGAACGATCATAAAAATGAAAAAAACGAAAAGAACATGACGGAACGGAATATGATGGAGAGAAGATAACGAAAAAAAAAGCCTGACGGAGGGAAAGATGATGAAGAGGAAGATGATGGAAAATAATCAAAACATATCAGAAGAAGAATAGAAGGAAACGTGAGGACACCATCAATTGTCGTAAATGAAGATAGTGATAAAACCAAGTGAGGAGAGGAAGCAGACGAATACGAAAAAAGAATGACGAAGAGGAAGATAGACAGATAGAAAGATAGTGGAGGAAAATTATGAAATAGGAAAAAGAGTAGAAAAATATGATGGACAGGAAGATAAAGGAGAAACAGATGATGGAGAGGAAGATGAAGGAGAAGAAGAGATGATGAGATGAAGATAGTAAGGAAGATTACGAAGAAGAAAATGACGTAAAAAACACAATATATATAAGAAGAATAGAAGGGAATGAAGGACACAAATTTGTCATAAACTAAGTTAATGATAAAACTAAGTGATGGAGAGGAAGAAGACGAAGACGAAGAAAATAATGACGGAGAGGAAGATGACGGAGAGGAAAAATAATGAAAGGAGAAAAGCAAGAAAAATATAACGGAGAGGAAGAGGAAGCAGAAGCAGATGATTGGAGAGGAAGATGTCAGGGAAGAAGATGGAGAGGAAGTTAAAAAAGGAAGAACACGAAGAGCATGACAGAACGGACGATGATGGAGAGGAAGAAAACGAAGAAAAATACGACGGAGAAGAAGATGACGAAAAAGAATATGAAGTTAGAGAAACAGAACATGTTGAGAGAAATAGAATTAAACAAATGGACACTAATTTGTCTGTAAATGACGATAGGGATAGCAACTAAACGATGGAAAGGATGAAGACAAAGAAAAACTTGATGGAGAGGATGAAAGCAGAAAAACATGACGAAGATGAAGATGACGGAGAAGAAAATTACAGAGAAGAAAAATTATGGAGGGAAAATGACAGAGAAGAAGCTAATGGAGGGGAGGATAATGAAAGGAAGAAAACGTAGTATGAAGGAACGGAAGATGATGGAGAGGAGAAAACATAAAATAACATGACGGAAAATAATCAGTACATGTTGTAGAAATAAAAAAGAACGAAGAAGGAAACAAAGTAAATAAAATGATGAATGTCATACGAAGAAAGAAACTTAAAGTGATTGAAAAATATATGAAAGTAGAAGGAAACAGAAAAGGAAAAGACGAAGGTGAACTATAAGGAGGAGCCACGAGCATAGAAAAAAAGCTAAGTGAAATTGAAACGTACTTACTATAAGTAGCAACTCTCACCTCATATCATAAACTTTGTAACACATTAAACAACTGAAACTAACACGAATAGATGTAAAGTGTCATCAATAAAAAAACAACAACTACAACAACAACCCATTTTGACACAATATTGCGAAAATGTGCCATTCTCGGATCATTCTCGGGCTTGCTGGGTAATTTCTTCACTATTTGTCCAACATTCCCAAGTTCATGTCTTGCAAGCGAATCGGAGAATTGAGTTCACGACTGCTATTAGCTACAAAGTTGCAAGATTATCACCGTCATGCAGAGGAGAATCAAAACCTCTCAACTATGCAGGATGACCGAATGGCAACATAGGTTAGCATACATTTTTCTCCGCCTGTCATAGAGTATGGAATTGAACGGAAAAAGCTTACATTTAATAACATTCGATTGCACTAATGAAGCCCATTGAAGAAATACAATCGGTATAAAGGTTGCTCCTCCATCAGCAGCATTAGTTTGCTGCCCAAGAAATCGGCATAACCTGTCCGAAGAAGTCATCAACAAAAATTATGGCAATTACTCGAGTACAAGTTGCACAAGCCCCCCATTCATAACACAGTGCAGAACTGTTGACCAGCGTAGATTTAGCTGGAAGGAGGTGGTCTTCTGAGTGTACTAATCCTCACATACCCGGGCACCAACTTCAGAACACTTCACCACATCGAGACCCGCGACCGTGTGGATTTATTTATTGAGTCCCCTTTTGCTCACGGGTCTAATCGATTCTCCACTTCGGAAATCGTGACCATGTCGTTTTGGACCCTCCCCCTTAAAGGCTGGGAAGCTGCTGCCGCTGCAAATTGTCGATTATTGACTTTGCTTTCGAAGAGTGACCACAAGCTCAAAGGCACAGAAGGAACAACACTTCCCATAACAACCTTGTTAACCCAATTTATTATGCAAAGTGCACACTGCACACAGCTCACATATGATTGCCGGTCATTTCCGCAGCGCCGCAAGTCGACTGCAACCGGTGGTGATGATGACGACACACTTCCATCCTCACAGAAGCACCAGCTGATGACCTATTGAAAAATCAGCACTTACTGGAACACATTGACAAAAAAAGGGACATTCTTCGTTTCTCTTTCGGCACTCCTTCCTAATGCTTCAAGACTTCCCAATTGGACACACCTTGCCGACGTTTTTGCTCAAACCGCGCCCGACGCGACCACTTTCATCGGTTCCACTTTGCCTACCCGGGCCCGGTAATGGCGGGAAGCGCGAGGAAGAAACGATCGATCATAATCGGCATTTATGCTGCGCTGCTGGACGGAGTTGTTTCCTCTTTCTCTCTCCGGTTTCTTTCTCTCGCCGACTGGAGCAGGGATGCCAGATATTTATTTCAAATATCTGTGATAGAAATTTGAAATTTCTGGGAATGTCTATAAAAGTCTGTAATTTTTTTAAAAATAAAATTATACTTCTTTCAACAAAAAGACGTAATAAGAGAGCGAGTTATGTCATTTTCGCTACATGTGTGTTTATGTAAACATTTCTGCATGTATTTCTTGGATTGTTTGCAACCACTGATTATCTTTTGAATTTCAGAGAAGCACTCTCCTGATCTTCTGCAAGGCTCTTTGCTGAAATTCTGTCGAAGTTTCCTCCTGAATTTCAGACGAAATTCCTCATGAACTTCTTGGCAGTCACTCCTTATTTTCTTCGAAATTCACATTTAAGAACCCACCCTTACCTTCCAGAAACATTTGGTAAGTTTTTTCCTGAACATAATTACTTTCTAAAATTCTGATAAGTCCCATTCTGAACTACGAGGAAATTTTTGCAAAACTTTGGGAAATTACCCTCCAGAATTTCATGGAAAATCTCCTTCCTGAACTTCTGAGAAGTTCTTTTATGAACTTCCAAGATGTCCCCATCTGAACTTTTCGGGAGTTTTCTCCTGAAATTCGGAGAAGTTTGTTCCTGAATTTCTGAGAAATTCCTGCCGGAACTACTAGAAAGTTTCCCCTATATTTCTGGAAAGTTTCTTCTTGATTTAAACTTCTGGGATTTCCTGAACTTCGAGAAGTTCTCATTCTGAAATGCTGGAATGTTCGATTCGAAACTTTAGGGAAGCTCTTTAGCACTTCTGGGTAGCTCCAACTAAACTTTTTGTCTCTTCGGAAATTTAGAGAAGTCCTCTTGTGAACTTCTGAGGAGTTCTGCACTATTTTTTTTTTAAATCCTTCTTGATCCTTCAGGTAGTGCCCTCTTTGGAAAGGGCAACCAAACTTCTGATTGGTCCCATCCTGAACTGCGAGGGAATTTTTTATTGAAACTTTGGGAAAGCCGTCTCCAAAATTTCTAGGAAAATTCCACTAAATTTGTTCTTAGAGTTTCTTCCTGGACTTTGGTAAGTTTTCTCCAGAACTTTGGGGAAGTTTTTTTTATAATCCATTTATTTGTCAAGGCTCAAACGCGTTAGCTTTGCGGAGCCGTTATTCTATGTACATTGAAATTTAGATTTCTTAATACTATTGTTAGTTAAGGAATACAATATTTAAATGTTGGATACTTGGAAAAGGATTGAGGGCAAGGAACGTGGGAGAGAACTGTTGTTGTTGCATGTCGGTGATTGACCGTATAATAAGCACAGTAGCAAGTGCTGTGGATCTCGGAATGTTAACGAGCTGAAAAGAGACACAAAAAAGGGGCTAAGGGGAGGGGGGGGGGGGTCACAAAAAGGGGAACTACGATGAGGAGGAAGACTTGGAAAAGTGCAAGACCAAACGCTACTAGATTTTCAAATCGATCCGTTTTAGAAAATCGTAGATTAATTTCTTGTATTCAAGATCACGGCAGGCCAGACCGTCTCTAATTGGTTTAGCAGGTTGTTTTCCTCGGGCCCTGAGGGAATCACATAAGTCTGATCTCGCCACATGATTTAAGGTGTATGACCAGACAACATGCTCGATGTCCTGATAACCGTTACCACAGGCACACAAACTGCTGTCTGTGAGCTTAATCCTATAGAGATGCGCGTTTAAGGAACAATGGTTGGACATGAGCCTTGACATTACGCGGATAAAATCGCGGCTCATGTTCAACCCTTTGAACCATGATTTTCTCGAAACCTGTGGGAGAATAGAATGTAGCCATCTTCCCAGATTATCGTCATTCCACTTTTGTTGCCAGTTGATGAGAGTTTGCTGACGAGCAATTGTAAAAAATTCTTTGAAGGCAATTTGTCGCTCGCAAATATCGCCTTCCACAGCGCCTACCTAAGCCAGTGAGTCCGTTTTCTCTTTACCCGGTACAGAGCAATGAGAAGGGACCTATGCTAAAGTGATATTATGTGAGCTGTTGGATAAAGCACTCAGTGACGACCGTATTTTTTTGGGGAAGTTTGTTGCGGATCTATTGGGAAATTCGGGCTCAAATTAGAAAGAAGCATCCCCAATGCTCCTGGAAAGTTTCATTCTGTTCTCTCTAAAGGTTTTTGAGGAATCCTTTTCTGAAATTTTGATATGTTCTCCCTGAGCTTAGCTGCTTACCATCTCTGGGAAGTTCCAACTAACCTTTTAAGAAATTTCCACCGGAACTTCTAGGAAGTTATTTCCTGAATTTTAGAGAGGTTCTTTCCTCAACTTGTATGATGCATCATCCTGAGGATTGTTTTACCTGATTTTTTGAGAAATTATAGGTAGTGCCCTTCCTGGTAAGTTCCCGTCTGAAATTTGTGGAAGTTTTTTTTCCTGAACTTCTGGGAAGTTCAATCTTGAATTTCTGGGAAGAATTCCAAAACCTCTGAAAAGTTCCAAACGTCAAGAAGTCCCCTTCCTACAGTTCTTTCTGAAGCTCTGATAAGTTCTCTCCTGATTCTTGCGAAAGTTCTGTCCTAAAATTCTGGTAAGTATGATCTTGAACTTCGGTAATGTTTGGTCCTGAATTTTTGAAGGTTCTTCTTGCTTGGACTGCTTGCTCCCAATACTTCTGATATGTTTCTGCCTGACCACCGGAGAAGTTTTTATTCGAAGAAGCCTCTTCCTGAGCTTCTAGAAATTAACTTCCCGAACTTCTGAGAAGTCTACTTCTAAACTTTCTATTTATTTTAAATACGCTGTTTTGGTGCGACAGGATGAGCCAATTTTCAGGAAATGTTGTCAAATCTGGCAACTCCTTCTTGGAATGACCAATCAGTTCTAGCCAAAATTTGTCCAAACCATTTTCTTTTCTCTGGAATCCGGTAAACAACGTCAGACGGCATCAAACACAGCGTCAAATTCTTCTTCAACCATGTGTGACCACCCTTACAAATGCAATTCACCAAACTTCAAACGCATTCGCCACCACATGAAAGATAAGTTCGTTTCTGGCCTCACCTGTTACAGCCGTGTAGCCAGATCTGCTAAGGGCATCTTCAACGGTGGTTCAAATCGTAGTTTGGATTTATTTATTTGGACCAAACGCAAGAACATCGCTGCACCGGTGTTGTAAATTTTGTTTTACACCGGATCTATTTTGCATCATTTCAGAACTTATATGAGCTTCTACGTTTTTTACTGAACGCACTCTTTAAAAATTTAATTTGATGAACTTCAGAATATCTATGAAGTTTGGATGGAAATATCTATAATGAACATGCCAGCAGTTGATTAAACTTCTCGGCAGTTTAATAAAATAATTGGAAGTATCCAGATAATCATGAAGTTTGCTCGCTGTCTTTCGAGAAGAGAAATGATGGAACTTTAGAGAAGTTCATTGAATTGCCGAAAAATTATTAACGTTTCTGGAAACTTGGATGAACTTCCAAAAAGTTTGCTGATCATCCATGGAATAGAAGAAACTTTCTGGAAATGACGGGAACTTAGAAAATCAGATTTCGCTTCGCAGAAGTTGTTTTAACTTCCGGCAGGTACATGTTCTGTGATAAAAAGCAGAATATCACACATATTTAAATAATTTACGAGAAATTGATGAAAACATCTTGGAAGCCGTGGAATTGCAGTGGAATAGTTAGTATTTCCAAGATGTTGTTAAACAAGAACTTTTTATGATCTCCAAGATTGAGAATAGGTGGAAATTCTATAAAATTGATTAAAAAGTAGTTGGTTTCTTTATTCTCGTTTTGGTTGGATTCGAACAATTATCGAGTAGTAAGAAGATTAAGTTCTTCTTAAAACTTAATACCCTGAACTTTTGGGATGTTTTCGGAACGATTGGAAAGTTGCTCGATCACCTGGAAAGATCCCTAAAGTTATAGGAAGCTCCCCAAGCTTATGGAAAAATCATTTGAATGTTTCCTAAACTTTTTGAATGCTCAAACAATCCAGTTTCCTGTTTATCTGGACCGTTTTCTGAAATTCTGGAAAGTTCCTCGATCTTGGGGGAAGTTTTCTGAAATTCTTGGAAGATCGCAGGACTACTGAGAAATTTCCTAAATTGCTGAATCCCCTGAGCATCTGGGAGTTTTTTTTCGAACTTTTGAAAAGTTCCCTGAACTTCTGGGAAATTCTCTGAATTTCTGGGACGTTCTCTGAACGTCTGAGATGTTTGCTGACCTTTTGGAAAGTTTCCTGATCTTTGGGGGAGTTCCAGCTCTTTGTATCATGAAGTTCTTATAGATTCTTGAAGTTCTAAATTCATGCTCTTCAGGAAGTCCTTATAAATCTAGAAATTGCTGACTCTGGGATGATCTTCTGGAAGTTTCCTGAAGTTCTGAGAAGTTTTCTGAACTTCTTGGAAAGTCCTGAACTTCGAGGAAGTTTCATTGAACTTCCTGAAGTCGATAGTTCGCTGAACTTCTAAGAAGTTCTGTATATGTCTAGCAAGTTTCATGAAATTCTAAGAAGTTCATTAAACTTCTAGGAAGATTCGCAAACTGTTGAAAGGCTTCATGAATTTCTTGACTGTTTTCTATTGGAAGTTCTCTAATTTTCTGGAAAGTTCCTTGAATTTTTGGGCCCTGAACATCTTGAGTAGTTCTATGAACTTCTGAAAAATACCCAAAATAATCTGATAAGTTTTCTAAACTTCTGGAAACCCCCTAAACTTCTGGATATTTTCCTGAACTTCTGTGATGAACCCTTTACTTTTGGAAACTTCCCTGAACCCGTGGTAAGTTCCCTGAATTTGTGGACAGTTCCCTGAATTTCTAGGAAACAATCGCAATTTCAGGAAAGTTGTCTAAACTTCTAGGAAGAACCCTTAATTTCTGGAAAGTTCCCTGATTTTGTGGGATGTTCTTTTGACATCACCTCGGGAAAGTCTGAGTCAAATCTAAGAAGTATACCGAGCTTCTGATAAGTTCCTTGGGTCGCTAAGTGCACTGAGTTTACAAGATTTGATTCGAACTTTTGGGAAGTATTTTTGTCCACCAGTTGCTTCACCTTTTCCGATATTGGGGGACGTAAATACTGCGGACCGTAAGTCTTAAGGACAGATTTGCAAACCTTCAAGTTTTCGTCTAGCGAACTAGCTGAGGACAAACGCCAACATCCGTCAGGCTGCAGTGCGCCTATGTATGTAACACTAAGGCCACCACATCCAGCAGCATCGCAACAGCTGGAAAAAGTCACCAGTTGACTCTAGTTGTCACATACTGTCTAGGGCCATATCCCTTGGAATGTTGAAACGTCGCAGAAAGTGCTTCTTGTCATAGGCTGGCGTGGCGCTTTCTATCACTATCAGCACTATCTAATATCGTTCAAATGAGATACATGCATTCACACACTCACTACCACTCAAACCAATCAATGGCAAAAAGGATGCGAAAAATCCTCGGTCTCTGAAAAAAGCAAAACTTCTGATCTCTGGATCTTGTATGATTTACAAGATGATAGAGGTGTTGGTGGGTTTAGCAACAAGCAATACTACACCGGTGCGGGGAACGCAAAGTTGGTCTGTTTTAGCTGGTTCTTTTTAAGTTTGCTGATGCAAATCAACTATAAAGATGTTAAAATAGACCACCGCTGAAGATGCTCTAAGCGGTACGTTTTGAACAATGAGATCGGTGGACCGAGTAAATGACAAAAACGCTACTCAAATCATTTGAAAAAGGTGTGAGTATGGTTCCTTCCATATGACAAAAATTCCCGATGACTTTTGAAATTCCCGCATTTTTCCCGCATATCCCGATTTTCCCGAGTCTGTGACCACCCTGTACTTATCTCCGGGCCGATTGTGTCTCCAAGTGGCCCACCGCTTTCGTTTCTTAAAGGATTTCTACTTTAAATGATACCTACGATATTTTAAAATATTTCAACAAAGCTTCTTACCGTATCTACTATACTGTTCAGACCCTCGTACGTTTTAAATCCGAACTTCAGAGAATACCTTTATCTGAAATTTAAAAAATATTTCAAATGTCTGTAAAAGTCTGCAACATGAATAAAATGTCTGCATCGTTAAAAAAAAAAGTCTGCAACATTTCATTTTTGTCATATCTGTGAATATGGCATCCCTGGACTGGAGAGAAGTGTTTGACATCGGAATGTTGGTTCGACTATAATTCAAGAGGCTGCCGCTGGAATGTGCTGCCCCGCGTGAATGTGCAGGAGGATACGGTCTTCCAAGGGGTGGGGGGAAAATGGTCGTTAGCCTAAATAATTGTGCTGTGTTTTGCTCTTTCCGAATTGGACATGTCATTGGGAAATTCAGTTGGGGAATTGATTTTGAATCAAAGCAAGACGAGCAGCAGCAACAAGTGCCCTGACCTCACGGGCCCGATTCCCATTCGCAAGAGGTCCAAAGTATGACGCCAAAGCGAGTTGAAAAAAAAACGGGTAAAAGGAGTTCAACGCAAACCGGTTTTCCACCGACGAACATTCCAGCGAGGGTCGTTCATTTTGAACCGCGCATGTTTCTTAAATCGATCTGTTTCATGCGCCTGTTCTCGCACCAGTAACGGTGATATTCCCGAGAAAAAAGGGTCGTGATGACCTACTGGCTTTCCGCGGCGATCTCGACGAAGATCCAATAGGTGATAAACGGCCTCCACCGCCTTCTGGACCTCCGCCAATCAAGGTCAACCCGATCGATGGCGCGTGGTTGCTGCGATTGCTTCCTCAGAAATTCTTTTCCATATTTTGACACCTCCTTCGTTGTGCTGCGTAGGTAGATCAGAGAGATCACGGCGCGCGGACCGTTACTTCCATTCGGGCTGATAATAATCACGACTCCTTTCTCCTGCTCCAACCAGATTCGGTTTCACCTACTCGGGTCGCTAGGGGATTTGGACGGAGGTTTCTCCAAATTTGCCTTCACACCTCTGCTGGAGGCCGCCATTTGCGAGCAAGTCAAATTTGCACATCGGAGATCGCATTTCAGTCAATGTCCGCCCGAGAAAGCGTTAAGAAGTAAGAGTTCGAGACGTCATTTGTCATCAGGTGTTTTTATTCTCGGATCAACCTCCAGCTGATTATTGATCTGCTTTTCCTGGCCTGGCTGTTTTCACCTTTCGATCCGTTTCTCCGGATGGGAAAGCATATAATTATTAGCGCGACGATTGTGACTACTGTCTCGCGTGTTGGTGGGCTCTTAAGTACGTTCCAAACAGGTGGCTCGGTGATCGGAACGTCACGACCTGACTTCTCTTTCTCGAAACAAAAAAAAACTGACTGCCAACAGGTTCGACACGGTTATTGACAATCTGGAGCGGGACGTTTAGCGGGTAATTTTTCACGGTAGCACACCAGCTCTGCCAGATATGAGCTAGCAACGTGAGTGTGGAATTTGTTTCGGTTGGTAAGACAAGAGACCCCAGAAATTGGGTTATTGGGGTGGCGCTAAGAAGTACGGGTGTTTCTAGTGTCAATGGAGGTGGCCTTTCTCACCCATCGATGAGACGAGAGAATTCAGACAATTTGGTTGGGATGAATGAATTGGGAATGTCTGTCCTTTTGAGACCTTGTCAGGCTCCACTTAATAGCAAGATCAATTTGAGTTATAGCACAGGGAACAGACATTCAAGCTGGAGTGCCGCGGTGTGTAAATTTATATAACTGCCATTTTAAAATTACAGCACGTTTCCGTTAGTTTTGGTGAATCCTATGTTGATGGCGCCACCGGCGCGCCTCGAGAGTTGATAGTCGTTGACTGTCTGTCAATTTTAGTTTGGTGAAACCTAGACTAAAGGGTGTTTCGATCAAAATTTGGTCGACTTAAACTTGACGCATTTCCTTTCATCGTGCATTGAAATCTTTTGCACATCCCTGATTTTGATGATGTATGCGTGTAGCGTCGTGCCTCTATTTTGATTTTGAGATTAGCACTTCAGTTATCAAAATGTCGTCGAAGGAAGAGACTGTCGACTTACAAGAAAGTGGTGACTCCAAATCGCTACGATAAACAAAACACGTCGGCCAAAGCACGATTGCAAAAGTTTTACACGACGATGCTGATGAAGTTTGATTGCGAGGTACAGGACAATGAAACTTTCGTCAAGGCAGACTTTAAACAGCTTCCTGGACAGGAATTTTATACGGCAACCGGACGGGGAAAGGTGGCAGATATTTTCAAGCACATTAAACTGGCAAATTTCGCGAATAAATATTTGGTGTGGCACGCCATCCATCTGTACCTGTACCTTGAAGAACAACGTTTACATTGCGTTCGGAACCGTCAACCAGGAAATTTATCTGAGCGAATGCCTACAAGAACGTCTACTGCCTTTCTTGAAGCGACACAATTTTTCCGTTCTTTTTTTGGCCGGATTTGGCATCTTGCCATTACGGAAAACAGGCCATGGAGTGGTATGCTACCAACAACGTTCAAGTGGTGTCCAAGGACAAGAATCCTCCCAACACGACAGAGCTCGGCCCAATCGAACAATATTGGGCCATCGTCAAGCGGAACCTTAAAAAGACTCAAAAAGCTGTTGTGAGCGAGAAACAGTTCAAGGCGAACTGGCGTTCTGCTGCGAATAAAGTGGACAAGGAGACAGTACAAAATTCTATGGCAGGTGTTAAACGAAAGACCCGGCAATTCGCATTCGGTCAAAAGGAAGCTTAGCTGAATATTTCTCCTGTATTCTGTATCAACTGAACTTGAGAAAGAAAAAGAATTTGACTTATTAATAAAAACTTTGATCGACTCACACACATTACTGTTTGACCAAATTTTGATCGGCACACCCTTAAGGTGGCAGTTGTGTTCCAATGGTTTGCTATTAAAAATTTACACAGTAAATTGGTCCAACACGGTTCCAGCCTTGATGTCTGTTCTCTGTGGTTATAGGTCTGAGTTCACTAAGCTTTCTACAGAATGGTTTGTAAAGAAGGAAAAATGAAATTGTTGGAATGGAATACACAGACCATAAACCATTATTTCATCTTCTCGGATAGTCTCCGTTCTATTGAGACCCTTCGATTGAGTCGATGAAAACAGTGAGGCTTACTCATCTTACTTTCTATCAACAATAAGGGAGCAGATGTGTCCGTTGGTCGAAAGATCATTTTGGAATACCTTTGTATGGGTCTCCTCATATTGCTCAATTCCGGGCAATGGAAAGGCGGACTCTCTAGCAAAGAAGGGCGCACAAGAAGGCGAGATTTTCACAGACGAATTTCACATGAGGAATTTTTACCTTTAGTTCTCTTCAAAGTTGGTAAAACGGTTGGACAAGTAGTTCTCTTGGTAGAGATCATGGTTAACAGATCTGGATGTAAGGCGAGGTTTCATTCGTGTGATGTCAAGACTAATGCCCAACCTCTACTCGCTAGACGCTAGATCTCTACAGAATTAACCTTGTCGAAAGCAATTTTTGTAGGCGCGGAACCGGTTATGATGACATCGCTCACGCAGTTTGGCATTGCCCGGATAATGATGACTCCACAGTACGACTATTGGATACCCTAGTGGCCCGTGGTAGACAATACTTCCGCGAGGAAAGATATGTTTTGGGAATGCGTGATCTTCCCTACATGCAAGCGATTTAAGAACTCCTTTGTTTGTTTGTTTAATTGCATGACCCCCATCCCTTGCACTCTAGTAAGTTCCCTGCCATTTTTTCCCAGTTATACTATCCTTTTATTTCCGTGCTACTTGTACCTGCCCAGTAAGCTGTGGTCACCCATATTCCGTTTAGTTCATGAAATAATGGCAGCAAATAATGGCTTGAAACGCTCTGAGAGAGAAAAAATCATATTTAAAATCAATGATACTCCATCGCTAACCATAAGATTTTGAGGCGATTCTTTGCAATAGATCACAAAATTATCGTTGTTTGTGGATTTGCACTGTTAATTCCGAAAATGTCCATAGTTTCGGATTCCAAGGTGAAAGTACTGGGGTGATTTAGCAATAATAGGTTATCAGATGATATTTTGAGGATTTTTGACCATACTGCCCTCAAAGAGAGGCTCTGGGGGATCCGAGTTCCTCCGGAAAAGTGGCCAAATCCAAATCTTTTCCAAAACCTGCTTTACGGCGTATCAAACTGTATGATTTTGCAAAACTATGTCTTCGGAAGACATTATGAGGATTCTTTATCGTACTCGCCAGCTAGGGAGGCTTTGCGGGATCCGAATTCCTTTGGAAAAATAGCCCAATTTGTCTTTGGAGAACATTCTGAGGATGTCTGACCATACTCAGAGAGGCCCTGCGGGATACGAGTTCCTCCAGAAAAGTGGCCATATTCAAATCTTTTCCTAAACCTAACTTGCGATATATCAAACTTCATGATTATGAAAAACTTTGTCTTTATATGACATTCTGATGATGTCTGACCATACAGGCCACTTAGGGAGGACTGGCGGAATCCAAGTTCACTCTGCTCAAAAATTCACAGAATGTCCTCGAAGACCTATTTTTTCAAATAATAAAGTTTGATT
>JASCZW010015253.1:0-20988 GCA_034211315.2 Aedes japonicus | reverse complement strand
AATGCCGTCCAAGCAAGAAGAGCAGCGTATCAAAATTTTGCTCGCGCATCGCTGAAAATCCGAGCTACTCGCACGCAAAGTTGGCAAAATCGCTAAAAGTTGCCAAATCAACCGTTACAAATGTAATTAAAGTGTTTGGGGAACGTTTGTCGACAGCCAGGAAGTCTGGATCGGGAAATCGAAAACCGGAAGCCGCTGAGACGACAAAGAGAGTTGCCGGTAGTTTCAAGCCGAAACCTAACCTATCTCTCCGAGATGCCGCAAATAAGCTGGGTGTATCGTCTACAACCGTGCATCGAGCCAAAACACGAGCCGGACTATCGACTTACAAGAAGGTAGTGACTCCAAATCGCGATGATAAACAAAATACGACGGCTAAAGCGCGATCCCGGAGGCTGTACACGACGATGCTGACGAAGTTTGACTGCGTGGTAATGGACGACGAAACCTACGTCAAAGCCGACTACAAGCAGCTTCCGGGACAGGAGTTTTATACGGCAAAAGGAAGGAAAGGTAGCGGATATTTTCAAGCACACGAAACTGTCAAAGTTCGCAAAGAAATATCTGGTTTGGCAAACCATCTGTACCTGTGGCTTGAAAAGCAGCATTTTCATAGCTTCCGGGACTGTCAACCAAGAAATTTACGTGAAAGAGTGTTTGAATAAACGTCTGCTGCCTTTCCTGAAGAAACACGGTTGTTCCGTACTGTTTGGCTGGATTTGGCATCTTGCCATTACGGTAAAAGGCCATGGAGTGGTACGCCGCCAACAACGTGCAGGTGGTTCCCAAGGACAAGAACCCTCCCAACACGCCGAGCTCCGCCCAATTGAGAAATACTGGGCTGTTGTCAAGCGGAACCTAAAGAAGACCAAAAAAACTGCTAAGGACGAGCAGCAGTTCAAGGCAAACTGGCTTTCTGCGGCGAAGAAGGTGGACAAGGTGGCTGTACAAAATCTGATGGCAGGGGTCAAGCGTAAGGCCCGGCAATTCGGATTTGGAAAAGCGGAAGCCTAACTGAATATTTTTCCTGAATTTTATACTAATTGAACTTGAAAAAAGAAATTTAATTTGATTTTTTAAATAAACGATTTCACCGATTTACACGCGTTTTCCCTTGGTCAAATTTTGACCGTATCACCCTTTATAAACGGGGAGATCTACCTTAAGGAGTGCCTACAGAAGCGTCTGTTTGCTCTGTTGAAGCAACACGAGGGCCCCACGATCTTTTGGCCGGATCTAACTTTGTGCTACTTTTCAAATGTTGTGCTGGAGTGGTACGCAGCCATCGTATATGAACCTCCAACGCATATGAACCTCCAATGCACCGGAAATAAGGCCCATCGAAAAATACTGGGCTACTATGAAGCAGACACTACGGAAGCATCCCAAGAAGTTCAAATCTGAGGAAGACATGAAAAAAATTCCGTTTCCGTACAGAAGAAGCTGATGGCTGTACTATTTCTATAAAAGGCTGGCATGCGGTTATAGGCAGTGTAGAAATATATATCAAAATAGTTTTGTTCAGTGGTATTATGATTAGATTTCAGAAACCATCAAACCATGTTCTTCGATCACTTCAATTGCTATCTTTAAAATGTAACTAAAGGGTGTTCCACATCAATTGGCATCACGAAAAAAAACGCTGTAGAAAATTACACCACTTACATACACTTACACCAATCAAATTAAATTGGGACCATAATCATTTATGACACATTTCAAGTTAATGTAATATTTCAAGACGTTATAGATGTATAGATATGTAAAGATATAGATGTATTTCAAGATGTAAATGTTCGATAGATGTAAAATTATACTTAAAACGAAGGCGTGAAGAAATTAATTTCCATGACAGTATAGTTTTACCCTAGCTTCATAATCAGGAGTTCATGTAACAATTGGTACATGTATGTGGAAGGCTCCATTGTAATCATCAAAATCAAAATCAATTTTTCTCATTTGCCCTGCGGCAACAGTATAAGAAGATAAAAGATCATAATTCATGCTTTGATGCGTAGTAAATAAATTACATCTGAGAAATTAATTAAATTCTGGAAATCACCGGCGGCTTGCTAGTGTGCAAATAGTAGTCGATTTAAAAATGTGCATTTCAAATTACTGCCGCAGGAAGCAAAAGAAAGTTTACACGTCGATGACTACCAAGAGTTATATCTCGACTCAAGCGTATATGATACAAACAAGAGAGGAGTGACTTTTTCAGTTCACATGAATGGCTATGTTATGTATTCTCCGTGCGAGGAGTAACGATTATGATGTAGAAGGAGATGTTCGCTCATCACCATGAGGCACCAAGAGTGAACAACAATGTTTTTGGCTAGAATGAAAGATGTGAAGAAAGTGTTGAAAGTTCCGTCAGAGTGCGGCAGGTAGGAAAATTAACAGATGTTTTTGAAAATTGAGCGAAAGGGCATGTATCAATGGTACTCGAACCATGGACGTCAATCTTTGCCTAACATCCCACTGCGGGGTGGGTTGTAGCGACAGGAGCAAGAGCCGCCACTTCAACAGGCAAAAATTGACGTACGCATGAGGCGGCGACTCATCGTGCCTCCACGATGTTTCTCTCCGAGAGTCTCTACGTTGGAGACGACGAGAAAAAACTTTAGTGATCGTCAGTCGTTGCGAATCAAAACAAACCCAAAAAAGAGAGAGTTCCTCTCCCATGTGCGCATCAGTAAACAGAGTGCACACAGTAGATCTGCTAGAATAAACTATACAAGCCACAGTGGTACATGAGCGTCTTTCCATGCGTCAATTTTGCCTGTTGAAGTGGCGGACTTGTTCGTCGCTGCAACCTACCCCGCAGTGGGATGTTAGGCAAGATTGACGTCCGTAGTTCAGTACCATTGGATACATGCCCTTTCGCTCAATTTTCAAAAACATCTGTTAATTTTCTACCTGCCGCACTCTGACGGAACTTTCAACACTTTCTCTTCATCTTTTCATTTCTAGCCAAAAAACATTGTTGTTCACTCTTGAGTGCTCATCGTGATGTTTGAACATCGCTTCTACATCACATGAATGGCCTTGTAATTTTAAAGGACAACGGCGAGCAACCAATAAAATGTAGGAAGGCCATGTAATATTATGTTATTTCGATTGACTCGTACTAGTATTCATAACGGATGTTTGGAACACCCTCGATAGAACATAAAAATACTGCAGCAAACCATTACGTCAACTCAAATTGTATATTTTTTCCAAATTGCGTTCCTTGTAGTTTTCATTTTTTTTAGTGTGTAGTTGAAGTTCAAAAGAAAAAAGGTATTCAAAATGAGCCTGGTTCCATGCCCTTAAGAAGAATTTCTATTGGCAATAGACAAGCCTCCATGGTTCAAAGTATTCATTCAGCTCCAATCCACTCAGTGTATTTTAAATCAGGTTCTGACTCCACCTACCAAAATTTGAGCTTGATTTGTTGTGAATTTGAAGTACAGTGGTAATTCGAAGTTTCTATAGGAATAAATTGAATTACAATGAACCGAACGTTTCGTTCTCATTCTCCTATACGTTGGCCATCTGTATTTGCCACACAGTCATACTAATGCAAAAGCGGTACCTGGCATCGAAAACTCTCAATTAAATAATAACTGAAGAAGAGCATTTAGAACATTAAGTTGAGAGCAAGCAATAAGCGAATTGTAAAAGCAATAAACTTGAAATGCTGAAGCAGAGAGCCTTCAAGAAATTTATACAGCTACTAATTTGACCAATACCAGTTTTTGATTGAAAGTCAGCATTATTTGATGTCAATTATTCACTGAAAATTAATTTGAGTCAGAGACCAAAATTTTCGCCTACTTGAGAAGAGAAACGTCCTTTTTCACCCGCTTGGAGAAACAGATGAGAATGTGAGAAGCGAGAGACTATTATACGCTAACAGCAGTTTTCGCGAAAAAAGCAACGGCGATTAAAATTTTTCGGAGAGCATGAGCAGCTGATAAATCGTATCTTTTTCAGTGAATCCTAGAAGCCGATAATTAATTTTCAATTACTTCTTGACACCTGAAAATGCACCAGCCTTTATGCTTGTTTTATTCATACATTATAATTCTCTAACGATGGTCCATAGCGGTACCAGTCTGCACCAGAGCTTGGCCTCATTTTTCGGTTTTTACTCTTCGTATACGGTCTGAGCATGTTTTCAAGTCATCAAATGTGACATGAGAAAATATGTTCATTGAATTTTGGAGAGAGATATTTTCGCATATGCAAGAGAGAGGATAATTAAATATCGGCGAAAAAGGAGAGATGAAAATGTGAACGGTTCGCTACTCATCGACAACCTGCTTGAGAGAGAGCATGGTTTTCATCCAGATGAATGAAAATTTCGATCGCTGATTTGAGTATTGAAGAATTTTAAGCAAACTCGTATTCGTGATTGTGTTTTCAATATTCGTGATTTGTTTTTTCAATATTTATCTAGACTACCATTTAAAAGGGACTTTAGATTTGTGATCGATTTTTTTTTAAATCAAGTTCTGTTGGAAAATAATAACCAAAACTGAGGTGTGAGTGACTTTTCGAAAATTGTCTTAGCTTTTATGAAAAAATTGTAATAATTGTAAAATTGATACTTACACGCTAAAAATAATTATATTTAAAATTAAAAGTAAAGTAAATCTTGGAATTTGAAGATAATTTTTCAATATAGGTAATATAATTGTCCAAAAGTTCGCCATACATTGTGAGATGGGCACTTTAAAAAAAAAAGTTGTTCAAAAAACAATTTTTTTATGTCCAATTTTTACCGTGCATCAAACCAACTCGTCTTATTATTTTTCCTTAAACCTCACAAAAGCCAATAAAATTTAATTATAATGACAATTTGGACTCTTAAAGGTCTTTGAATGTTTGAAAAATCAAGGCTACTATTTGGAAAAGACTTATTTTTAAGTTCATTTTTTTTTTTGAAACTGAAGTGACAATACAATTTAATCAGGGAGCTGGTCCTGTTTATTACGAAACCTTTGAAGTATTTTACAAGAAGGAAAAAAAATTGGAAAACAAAAGCTTTATCATAATATCTGATGTATTCACCCATATCTCAATAGCAGTTTAGTTGTTTTTATCAAAATAGCTAGATTTCATTTTACAAAATTCAATATATTGCTCAAACATTATTTTCATGTCAGATGGAGCAGCGGACCATTATAAGAACAAAAAGAATTTTGCCAGCGTGTGCAATTTCAAGTCCAAGTATGGATTGGAATGTCTCATGGAAAAGGTCCATGTAATGCTAATGGTGGTAATCTCAAGCGAATGGCAAAGAGAGCAAGCCTTGCACGAGATTACCAAAACACAACCAAATCTTCTCGATTACGAAACCACAATCAATTCCTCATATGACTTGACAGTTGAACAATCAGATAAAAGTATTACAAAACTGAATTTCTGCTTCATATCAGCAGAACAGTATGCCAAAATGTCAGAAGAACTTTAGGAGTTTCAAATATGGCCACAAGGCAATACCTGTAACACAGGTTCATTGCTTTGTACCTATTTCATAAAATCAAATTTCAGCTAACAGGGTTTCTGATTCGACGAATAATCCTTAGAAATTCACTTTGTAAGTGAAAGTTCTATAAACTAAACATAAAAAACTTTGTTCATCACTAATACGTGAAGATGTACATATAAAACATAAATAAAATAGAATCCTTACCAAGCTAAAACCTGCCTCATTTACCTAAACAGTATTTCGAAAATTCATCATGATATAAATCAAGTCTTATCAAATTAGAATTTTCTTATTTGATAAGACTTGATGCATATCCATTTAAAAACGATTCAAATATGACGTCCGCTATTTTTTTTTAGATTTATCAGCCCCCCTCTATCAAAATTTTGCCATACTTTTACACATTTTGTAGCAGATCTTGACCTTCTTTCTACCCCCCTAACTAACCCCCACCCCCCCCCTCAAAAATATACGAAGCCATATTTGAATCACCCCTTAAAAATAGGAATTTCCGAACAAGCAGTTATAAATGACTTGTACTTAAACGTCCGCTTTTGATTCTGTTTTACTGATGTCAAGGAAAATTTAATGTTTTTTTCTCTTTTCAAATGTTAGTCTAAATGTTCAATTCGTTATGACTGCTAAATTCAATTGGATTCTATAGGGGTGTTGAAGACCATAACTAGACAAGTTTGCGGGATACACAAATAGGACATGAAAAAGTTGTTGCGACCTCTTAGACAATTATATTACCTTAAAAAAATCGTGAACGTGAAATTCTAAGATAGCCACTTTTTACAAATTTTTTAATTATTTTTTTTCCGTGTGTAAGAATCGATTATACAATTTAAAAAAAACATAAAAGCTAAGACAGTTTTCAAAAAGTTACCGATACATCACTTTTTTGTAAGTATTTTCCATTTTGAGTTATGTTCATTTAAAAAAAAATCGATCAATAAATAGAAGCCCTTTTGTAATGGTAGTCTTCATACATTTTGAAAAAAAATCAAGGTATGCAAAGTTGCTTGAAAAGACATAGTCTACACACTCACAAAGTTTCATTAGATACTTCGAGGGTGCTACCAACCATTGGATGAGTTGGCGAGAAATTCGTCATTACGAAATCGAAGGAAAACCAATGAATCTATTCATTGTTTTCTGCAACGAAACTGATTTGTACTGTGTACTGTGAAGATACCTTCGTACTTAATGGCACACGCACAACTAACAAAAGCACGAATCATTTGTTGACACAGAAAGAACATTCGAACATTGTACGGAAACAATATAGGAATATTTTGTTTCAAATTAAAAAAAAAACAGAGAATAGAAACAGGATTTGGCTGGTCTTTACTAAATTCATTTCGTGCAATCTTAAAAAAAAAAGGTGTAATGATAGCATTTCACTAGATAAAGAGCAACATGAATGTTTCATACACTATACAGCATCATTTTACGAGTTCTAATGGCCGTCTCGGTTTAGCTCGGTTTCTGTTAGGGAGCAAGCTTTTTGACGTTTGGCTTAGGCCGTTTGACAGAGAATCGATCAAATCTTATCGATTAGCTGTCAAACTCGTGTCAAACGACCTAAGCCAAACTTCGAATGGCTTGATCCCTGCCAGAAACCGAGCTCAACCGACACGGCCATTAGAACTCGTAAAATACAGGATACGATACATTTGTACTACGTACAAAATCCATGTTTACGAAACGAGTGAAAGAAAATTTTCAGTTTATTTTTTAATTTTTTAATAAATAACTTATTTATTTTTGGTTTTACCATACTGATTCCCAGATAAACTTCTAAGGGCCAGTGCAGTACGAGTTCACAACCAAATGAATGCGTAGTTTGGGAGAATAATCAGAGAGGTATTTCGAATCGACTGAGATAGGGTATGCTAGAGCTGAATCAATACATTGAATGGTCCTAGTCCCCATTTCAATTCAACTAGACTTTAAGACTTTCCAAGAATATGATTCATAGCAACATCAAAGATCAAAACCATCTTCCTGTCTAACCTACCCGTTGACCTAGTCCCTAATTTTACGTAATTTCGACGCCGTTGCGATTTTCTAAGATACATTCCTTCGGAAAGGAAGGAAAACCGTTGGTTTTGACGTCACGAAACGAAAAAAAATACGAAGAACGAAATACGAAACAAAACCAAATTTCTAAAGGTTTGGAATGATATCTTCGTTCTCAGAAAGACTAATAGACGACTCAGAAACCCTATAATATTAATTCATCTATTATATAAATCAACTTTCGAATTCTATTGTTACTCTGTTCACCCGAAGCCTGATTTAGACCATTGCTTATATAATGAATAGTATCCTTTGATGATATCAATTTAGGTGTAATCCCATACCTTCGACGCAGAGGTTAAGAGTTATATTAAAATTCTCACTGCCATCAATCGTCAGCTATGCTGGAAACTTTATTTGAAATTAAGTTTGAAAACATTCAGATTTAAATAATCGCAACCAAAATACTATTGTCGAGAAAAGAATATTTCAACAAATTAATGGAATTTTATACAGACTAAAGAAAGCAAACCAGTATTTATCCAGACTGTGCGTGGTTATGAATTTAAAAAAAAATCCGTCAAATTAACCAATTCAACCACCAAAAATAACATTCTGTTTCCGTTGAAAGAAACATTCTCCTCTTTATGTAAACCCAATCTGCAACAATCAAACAAATCCATATTCACCACGGCACTCAAGCTGCGATGCAAATTTCTCTCTCACGCGCTTCGCAGTCATCTCACATCTCACACCTCACTCGGAAACAACAAATTTCATCCGCGCTCGATCGGAGAGAGAGAGACTTTTCCTTAAATTTAATCTCTCCGGGTGCATTTTCCAGTCCCCGACACGAAGGCTCCGGGATCCGGCGCGTATCAAAAAGGGAAAGCATCTCAAACTCATCGTGTGTCGTGAGTTCCAGTCGATGTCCTTCACAGAGCCCATCGTACATCGGCATTCATATTTAATCGAACGGCCGTCAGTTTCGCTCGAATCGCGATTCGAATAGGACGCGTTCTATGGACCGTCGGTTTTTCGGTGGGAAAAAAAGCTGAACGGCAGTGGTTTTCGATTTTTCCAACGTGATCAACAGAAGCATTTCATTTTTTTTCTTTCCTAGTGGGTTGAAGGTAGCGAACAACAAACGGCCAACTGAGGTGAATTTTGCCAGCAACTAATAATAACGAGCGATAGTGCGGCAGAAAAAAGCTCCCAGCGTTCGGTTCCCAAGAGGAGCACACGGAGCGAGCGGAGCTTTTTTGTGCGACAAATTTCCGGGTCCTCGCGCTTGTTATAGCGAACATGGAACAAAACCAATCGAATCGAATCGATTCACGGTAGATTGGACCCGGGAACGAATCAACCGATCCTACACCTAGTGGCACATAGTGAATGGCTGTGGGCGGTGAATTCGAAGAGGGTGGGGAACAAAAAATTTCGACCGGTTGTGGAAAATCGAAGTCGAAATGTATGAAAGTGTAATTTTCCTGAAGATGAACCGCCCCCGTGGGATGTGAATCGAAGTAACCCGCGACGAGAATGACAACGACAAAGTTTTGCGTGGACAGCGAACGTGCGCCTTAATTAGCGTTCAGCTGAAGCGAGTTGTTCTTTGGCGATTCTGTGTGATTGTGTGCGCGGGACAGGAGGACTCTTCGGACGGCTTTGATTATGAATTAAGTGGGGAGGGTGGTTTGGAGTGAGGTGGCGGAAGAACAAGATATGATTAATATTCGTACGATTTTGATCGCGTCTTCGTTCATCAACGATATAGAAAATCTTAAAGGGCGGAAGCTGAAGCGTTGTGTGCGAATAATAGTAGGAGTTTTATATCTACAATGATACAATGTTTATTTTCGTAATATATTTTTCAACCGAAGTTAATATCTTACGTGAGAGTTGACGAGTAGAATACACGTGTAAATCGCACCATTTTACTACATTTCTTCAAATATTTCACTCAAATTTAAGTAAAGGTTAATGAGATTGACAAGTCAACAAATCAAACAAATCCATCTGATTCAAGGCGAGATTTCTGATTCGTTGACCTGTCAATCACAATAACCTGTAATCAAGTTTGAATGACTCAAAACAACTCAAAAATTCCTAGAAAATGTAAGCTGTTTAGGGGATCTTGTTACAAGAAATGAGGGAAAAAAATAGAATTTTCCATTTAATTCCAACTACCTTTATTGCTTGTCTTGACAGATACGCGTGTTTCGTCTACAATGTGCAGACTTCTTCAGTGTCGTGTACTAATAACTTAAATCACAGAGAACAGACGTTCATCTTCGGTCTGCTTCTTGTGTAAAGCTTTTAACCGATATTTCAAATGTGTGTCGTTATGCTCCTGGTAGGCGGCGCTGCATTTGTTCGATAACTGTCATGTCAATGTTTATCAATCAAAATCCTAGCACATAACCTGAAAAATTTTGCTTGTATTTCTCTGCACTTGCTTCTAATACCGGCTGCTCCTAAACTTTTACACGTTCTTCAAGAAAATGTATATGGACATCAATGTCTGTTCTCTGTGCAAATGGAAAATACTAATTTTTCTTCTCGTTTCTAGTTAGCTCAAAATTTGGTCAAATGATACGGGCCTGCAGGAAATTCCTCGATCTTTCATGATTATTGTTCGAGGTTCAGAAATGAAAGTGTTTTTACAGGAGTAGAAACATCATTAAAAAATCTATCGATCAGTAATTTGTTTTCAAGGTTTCTAAGAACAACTTGACGACGATCAACATGAGATGCATATTGTTTGATAAACTTTCCCACATTTTGAGCAACATAATTGTTTATTCGATCAATTATTGATTCTCAGAAAGTAATATTTTTTTGACTTTCGTGTCCGTTAAGGTGCCGCCACCCGGGGCTTGAAATCTATACTATAGTTCACTATGATATAGATAACGTTATAGATAACTATTCGAGAAACAGTTTTTCAAAAATATGAGCTATAAAGCAATAGTAGCTATGTAGTAGAAATCTTTGCCGCAACGCTATCACTTAACATTTTTCGGTGTACACACGATTGATATTCTTTGTCGCATACCGTACTGCATCAAAATCCGGACGGTATCAATATCCGGACACCTCCACCAATTTATCTAAATTAGAAGGTAATTTATACAATTTTTTAGATGCAATTACATACAGGATCTTTTTAAATATATCATAGATCGTTCTAGAAAAAATAATTGTCGTAGTAGGCCACCACAGATTATTTTCAGAACATCCAAACGTACCGGGTACTGTCAAACAGTGTCTTTTTGCTGCGAGTGTTAGCGGATTATTAAAAATAGTGCTTTTGAATCTTATAGTTTTCTGTGTTTCAATCATAGGACGATCAAATAGTGTTACTTTGTACTGATGGATAAGTTTAAGGAGTGTCATTTATTAATTAGTTAATATAGATTGCATTTTTTTTTTTTGATTAAATTTTAAACTAAAATTTTAAGCTGTTTTTAAATCCGGACGCTCTATTGAGAGTGACCTAAAGCTTTTGGGACTAAATAGGTATCTATATATTTTATAGAAAATGCGCGATGAAATATTCAACCAAGCAGTTACCGCGGTGCAGGGCGGAAGGTCGATCCGTGGAACCGCCAGAAAATTTGGAATCCCGAAAAGTACGTTAGAAGATAAGGTGAAATCCAGATACGCAGGTAATCGGAAGGGTATTCAAACTGTGCTTTAAAATGATGAAGAGCAAATTGTATACGATTACGTGATTGCAAGTGCCGAGGCAGGATATCCGGTCACCGAGAAAATATTGATGCTGCAGGTAGGGGACGCCATAAAATTTCTTAGTAGGTCAGGAGTGTTTAAAAATGGTCTTCCTGGCCGAGGATGGGTTAGACGATTTCTGCAACGTCACCCGGACTTATCTAAACGGACGGCAAACAATTTGTCGAAACGACGGGTTGTTACCGAAGTTGACGTTCGAAACTGGCTCCAAACGGTTACACAGTATCTGGAATCGAAAAACGCCCTTGAAGTGTTGGAGCATCCAGAACGAGTCTTCTATATGGATGAAACCTCGTTTTTTCTCGTCCCTAAGAAGCAGACAGTGACAGAAGGTGATTATTTACGGGGCATATTTATAATGTGAGCAGCTCAATAGTCCGGATATTGATGCAGCACGGTATATTTAGTTGCGAGCTTTTAAAAAATAAATATGGGAAGTAATCATGGGCACATTCGGAAGCTAAATCGTGGATTGCTCGTCTTGAAGACACGGTAATTTAGGCTAATTTGCTGAAGGAACTGGGTTATGAAGATCCGGATTACTTGTTCAACAAAATTCTTCAGAGTAGTTCAGGGGAGCTCTTCAGAGAAGTTAATAGTAGTTCTTTAGAGAAATTCGAGGAGGTCCATTAGAGAAGTTCAGGGAAGTTCTTCAGAGAAGTTCGAGAAATTTCTTCACAAGAGTTCAGGGAAGTTCTTCAGAGAACTTCATATAATTTTTCAGAGAAGTTTGGGAAATTTCTTCAGAGCATTTCAGAGAAGTTCTTCAGAGGAACTTCAGGGAAGTTTTTCACAGAAATTCAGGGCAGATCTTTATAGAAGTTTAGGGAAGTTCTTCAGCAAACTTCGGGAATGTTCTTCGGTAAACTTTGAGGAGAGAAGTTTAGGAAATTTCTTCAGAGTATTTCAGAAAGGAAATTTCAGGGAAGTTCTTCCGAGGAGTTTCTTTAGAGTTCTTCAGAGGAACTACAGGGAAGCTCTTTAGAGGAACTTCAGGAAAGGTCTTCACAGAAATTCAGGAAAATTCTTTATAGAAGTTCAGAGAAGTTCTTCAATAAACTTCGGGGATGTTCTTCAGTAAACATCGGGGCGAGAAGTTTGGGAAATTTCTGCAGAGAATTTCAGGAAGGTAATTTCAGAGAAGTTCTTCCGTGGAGTTTCTACAGAGTTCTTCGGAGGGACTACAGGAAAATTCTTCAGAGAAACTTCAGTGAAGCTTTTCACAGAAATTCAGGCAAGTTTTTTATAGAAGTTCAACGAAATTCTTCAGAGAAGTTGAAGGAAGCTCTTCTGAGAAGGTCAGGGAAGTGCTTCTGAGAAATTTAGGGAAGTTCTTCAGATAAGTTCAGGAAAATCCATCATTTCATTTCAGGTTTTCAAATTATTCATATGTACCAGTTCTCAGAGCAGCAAAAGTTAAATGAAATCGAAGTGACAGGTTTATTTCTAATTCGAATATTATTTAAAAAAAAAGAATTGGCTGCCGATTTCACGTGATTTTGAAGAAAAATGGAAATTTTCCAATTGCGTTAGCCGAACGTTAGATGGGAAGCGCGTTAGTATAAAAAACCATAGAAAGAGCGTCAGTGATTATTTAAGTTACAAAAGACAGTTCAGCATCATTCTAATCGCTATGATGCATGCCGAATACAAATGTACGTATGTCAAAGGGAAGGATCACTGATGGTGGGATATTTGCTGATTGCTGTTAGGGAATCTGATGCAGGATCTTTGGCTTCTGAGAGGCCTGTTTTGGTTCCAATGATGGGCAAGTTGTGTCATCTAACGCGTGGACAATCAGCTGCTCTTGAGACGTTCTAAAAATTAATTTTTCTTCATAGGCCTGCTCAAATTTGTTGTTCAAGTTCCTTAAAGCCATCGAAAATTTGTTATGCGAAGCAGTCTTCAACCTATAACATCTCCAGGAACGAGTTGGTCGATTTATCCAAATATCCCTATTTTTTGGTTCGACTTTGGTTCGGTTCAAAACGGATCAAAATCAAACGTTGAACATCGGAACTGGTAGAATCGTAATCTGCCTCTCAACGTTATCTTGAAAATACTTAGTACTTAGCTAAGCATCAAAATCTTCTGGTCTAGACTTTCTTCGAATGAGGAATTGCAGAGCAAAATAATATGCTAACTATGGAGTATACACTTCCACAGGTGATCGGGATTA
Source organism: Aedes japonicus (assembly GCA_034211315.2). NCBI lineage: Eukaryota > Metazoa > Arthropoda > Insecta > Diptera > Culicidae > Aedes > Aedes japonicus. Next base: position 7,549 of record JASCZW010015253.1, on the reverse strand, counting down.
GTTGGTTCCCATAGCACCGGATGTTCATCCAACAGCTCAATCAAGTAGAATTTCTTTTTCCGGTCCACTTTTGTTTTAAACATACGAAAACACAAACTAACATATGTAACATAAGTCCTGGGAAAAATTCAAAAGCATGGTACTTGAAATCAAACAATCGGATTTTAAAATGCTCTTCAGGGTATTTTATTCTATTAATAAATTGTGGAAACATATATTTACAGTACGCTCAGTGGACAATTATCTTCGATTTTACGGCGAACATGTTGAATCAGGCTCTGGACGGTGTCTAAGTCTATTTCTTTCATCTTCCGCTTGATTCGATTAACCAATTGTTGCTCATTGTTAGCTTCCCAGCCATTGTCGTACACCATACGTTTGAGAACACTCCAAAAAATTTCAATTGGACGAGCCTGAGGCACGTTAGGTGGATTGTCCTTTTTCGGTACAGATGGTATGTTTTGCTCAGTTAGCCAATCTAATGTTTTTTCGCGTAATGACAGCTTGCAAGATCCGGCCAAAACATGATTTCGTCGTCAACGTGATATTTGTTGATGAATTGCTTCAATTTCGGCAAGCATTGGCTGATATACACGTCAGAATTGACAGCTTTGGCCTTGTTTGGGCATATCAAAGGAGCCGAGATACCCTTCGATGACATGGCTGCCCACTAGGCTGATGCAAAATTTGAAATATTTGCTCCCCTAAGCTTAATCGACGCCAATTTTGGTCCTAATAGTCCCCAAAAAATTTTAACACATTTGGGTTTAATTTGGTTTTGCACACGCTATTCAAAGTTTGTATGGGAATTAGTATGAAGAATCTCAAACTTACATTTCCAGATCCCTAACATCTTGATATTATGTCCTTAAACCAAATCTTATATACATTCATATAGTGTAAGTTGTCAACTATCAAAATGCCGAAGATACCTGACATGTAAATTTTATACAAAAATAGCCTTAGAGATGTTCGCTCATCACCATGAGGCACCAAGAGTGCACATTCATGTTTTTATGCTAGAATGACAGAAATGAAGAGAAACTATTGAAAGTTCCGTCAGTGTACGGTAGGTAGGAAATGAAACAGATGTTTTGAAAGCGAGCAAAAGGGCATGTGTACAGTGGTACTCGAACCATGGACGTCAATTTCTGCCTAACATCCCACTGCGGGGTAGGTTGAAGCACGGACCGCCATTTCAACAGGCAAAAATTGACGTATGGAAAGAGCTCATGTACCACTGATGGCTTGTGATAGTTATTCTAGCGATCTATTGTGTGCACTCTGTTTTTTTATACGCACAAGGGAGAGAAACTCTCTCCTTTTTTGAGTTTGTTTTGATTCGCAACGACTCTCTCATGTGCGAATAAAAAAAAACAGAGTGCACTCATTCTATCATTCTAGCAAAAAAACATGAATGTGCACTCTTGGTGCCTCATGGTGATGAGCGAACATCACCTTCTTCAAGTAGAAAAGCATTAATTTATACTAGTTAAGAACTATGTTTAAAAATTCTGGGAAAACCCCACGTTCAATACGCAAATGAAAGCCTTCAGTCCATATTTTGAAGGAAAATTATCGAAACTGAGCCAAAATTTTGTTTTTGTATTATTAATCACGTTTACCACTGTAACACTGCACCAACTATCGCCATAGTTTTGAAGTTTGGTTCCTTTGATGGCCAATTACATGTGTTTCCATGGGAGTGGCGTTAATAAAAACATAAGTATGGCCGAGTGGAGAAAGAAATCTGCAATTTTAAGAAAAATGGAGTAAGTCTATTGATTTCCGATCAAATTCTAAAGCTTCGATAAATGGAGACTCACTATTTAAATGTGATCTACTAAACGTAATCTACACGCTGAGAAATATATTGTTCTTTATATATTCAACACGGCTTACCTATAAGTTTTTGAACCAACAACAATTTTGTTTTTGGATCTTAAAGCGCTGCAAAGGAAGCTGTTATTGAAAACAAAAAGCATGTATTGTTAAAACAGTGCACCTCTGCATTGATTTGACCAAAGCGGTTGAATTGAAAAATAAAATATTGTTGTTTGTATTAGAACCATTGAAATAACAAGAAATTAAGTTTAATTTTTTGTTGATTGCTTATTCTACAAAATTATTTTGTTGAATCAATAATGATTTCTGTTAGAAATATTAATTGACTAACAATATTGGATTCGATAAGAAATTTTGTGGTTTCAAATATATGATTGCATTAAACTCAAACAACGTGTGGTTTGATTGATTGCACAAGAAAGGTTGATTCTTATCATTGCGTTTAATCACCAAATATTCCTCTGCGTGTAGTCTACATCAAATACGCTTGTTATTGTGTCTGTTGTTCTATGTTTCTGCCGTCATGAATTAGTCGTACACAGTGCGCCCTTATTCATGCACTGCACGGATCAAACGGAAAATAGATTAGTATATAAAAAAATATAATTAATTAATAATAATTAGACTGTAATAATTTCAATAGGTTAATATTATGCATTGCATAAAATACTGTTGCAATCTTTCAACTAAATTTAAGTTATATGAACAAAACTTTGAACTTTTTTGTGATACTTCTTTAAATTAAAACACGTTTTAGTAAAGTTGTTGAACTAATATTTTTAACAGTTTGAAGAACATCCAGTAACCTGAATAAATGCAGTACAATGAGTGCAATGTTTTTCGTGATCTTTATAATAGCTTAAAGTTACTTAAATGAAATTTTTTAACTAATGTATGCAATCATTACTAATTTCAAGTTACTCAAATGAGCATTAAACATAAAAACAACAACAATAACAATTTTTGTGATGATTTTATCACAATTGAGAAATGGTGGGGGGGGGTCCGTGAGCGTTACGTAATTAAAGGGGGGAGTCTGATCACGTGTTACTTATTGTTACATAGGGGAGGGAGGGGGTCCAAAATCCCGTTTTTTTGCGTTACGTAATTTGTGCACAAAGCCCAATGAATAATGTTTTAACTATGTATGGTTCGTAAAAACTTTGACTAATGCGTTTTATAAAAGCCAGCATTTTATTGGCTCTGTTAATTCTTGTATTATAATGGTCAATGAATGTTAGCATAGAATCCACCTGACTCCTAAATCACGAATTTCTTACACTGAAAATTAATTTTAGTTTATACTAAGAATTGGTAGGTAGAACTAACGAATCAATTCGTTGTTTTCTGCAACGAAACTGATTTGTGTTTTTATGTATGTGTGTTTTTGTGTTTTTATGTTTATGTGTTTTTATGTAGTTATGTAACTACCTTCGTAGTTAATGATACATGCGCAACTGTCAAAAGCACTGTCAAAAGCACGAATGACCAATATCAAATTATGAGGGGAAGTCGGGTAAAATGGACCAATTCCTGAGATCAACCCTAAACGAAACCATCATCATTCAATTCTCCAGACATTCTCACATAAGTACAGTGCAAGTGAGAGCAATATTACCAGCGCCGATTTTCAAAAACAGTATGGTGTATAAGTTTATGAAGTTATGAGGGGAAGTCGGGTAAAATTAACCATTTTCTGAGGTCTACCCTAAACGAAACTATCATCAACTAGATTTTCGGGACATTTCTTCGTAAGTACAGTGCAAGTGAGAGTAATATTGCTGGCGCTAAACTCCAGAAGCACATGGTACATGAGTTTTTGAATGTATGAGAGGAAATCGGGTAAAAGGACCTTTTCCTGACATCCGATGAAAGTAATATTTATTCCATACAGTTCTTCGGCTTTTTCTGCAAATTTTCAGTGCATTTGAGGTCAATATAGTAGCACCAAGTTTAGTTTTTGGGTAATAATTCTTGTTTGCATCCAAAATGAGGGAGAAATTGGCAAAATGGGACACTTACACCGTTCGATTCCCCGCATTTTTTTTCCATGTTATTTTTAGGACTCCTACCCTGCGCCGTCTAAATTAATGGGATTTCGAATTCATTTTCACCGATTGTGCTTTGCTTAAAAAACCTTAAGAATGCATGACATAATAGCAATTCCACGGTAATTGCGTTTGTCCGAGCTTTTACCGCTTTTAAATATTCGTACTAGATAGGAGCTCTTCCATGATTTGGGAAAAATGCCGAATTTGAGCGACATATTGGAAAACCAAAACAATGGAGTTGTAAATTCTAACGCCAAGTTTTTTTTTTTTAATTCGGGTGGAACACCATAAATTTTATTTATTCAAGGAATCTCTGGGAAGAAATCAAAATATTCACGATCATTATCATTTTCCGAAGATGGGGTAAAGATTGCTTGAAAAAAAAGTTGCAAATAAGTTGAAATTTTTGTCTGCGTTACCCCAACATTTTCGTTCAGATGAATTTTTGATCGAAAATTGTCCGATTTCAATTAAGTTTTCGCATCGATAAGTATTTTTTCGGACAAGATTTCATTTTACGTTCAGTTTATGAAATGTACTTTTCAAAAGCAATGTCAGTATTTATGTCTTGCTGAAGAATGATTTTGTTCTTCTGCAAACCGGGTTTTTTAAAGAAATTTTTTATCCATCTTGTCAAAAAGGCCACCATAATAATCAAAGTTGATTGTCTCACCTGTCTGGAGATAATCTATCATTCAAATTCAGTTTGCCTCCCAAAAAACTGACGCTAACACCTTCTTGGTCGATTCCTGGACACGAACTCGCGTCGGAGCCCAAGTTCCTGGTTCACACCACTTAGTATCTTCTTTTGAATCAGTATCATGGTGGTAGACCTAAGTCTCATCCATAGTAATGAATCGACGCAGAAAATCATTTTTATCCTTTCGAAATTGCTCCAAATGTTGCTCAGAATATCGCATTCGATCGTGTTTTCGTTCGGCAAATTTCGACACCCATTACTCACACAGTTTTTTGAAACCCAAAACATCAAAATATGCCATCTTGTTCCACGTGCGATCCCTATGGTGTCAGTTATCATATCCACAGTCGATCGATGATCTTCCAAAACCATATCATGTATTTTCGCTATGATTTCTGGTGCCCTTTTTGTATGTGCTGAGCGTGGATCGTCTTCAACGCTTGTACGGCCACTCTTAAACTCTGAACCCCCTCGGTGAACGGTTGAAAATGAAAGCAAAGACTCCGATAACTTTCCAAAACAAAGAATTAATCACAGAATGAGATTTTTCAATTGTTAAAAAATACACTGACACGTCAAATTTAAATGGCTTGTAAACAAAGAATGAACTGATGAAGATTGTCAGAAACAGATAATTTCTCATCTCCATGTGAAGCGCTAGGAGTGGACGGCAATTTATTGCTAGAACGAAAAGACATGAAGAGAAAGTGTATTGATAGTTCCGTATAGGGCAACGGCAGGCTTTGAAATTGAAAGATACAAGTTTGAAAACGACCGGAGGGCATTGAACGGTAGTATCCAAATCAGGCACATAACCCTTTACCATACTACCCCATGCAGGGTAGGCAAGGGAAAGGAAATCCCCTTGACTGGTAAGAGGTTATGTAATCGATCGGGCTCTTAAACTACCTGTTGCTTTTATCTGGTTCTAGCGATTTGTCCCTCTCCCAATACTGCCTAACTCGGGTGAGAAATTATCTCCCGCTGTTGGGCTTATTTTTAGCATGCACCGCCTATTTCATGGAAGAATACAAAAAAAAACAATCAAAGAAAAGAATGAATTGACAAATCGAAATGAAACTTTGAGAAAGTTCTTTTAGAAGATGGAACATTAATATGGCGTAAAAGTTTTGGATTTTGTACTGCTCCATAGATATCGCTTTTAATTCTTTTTTAATTAACCTAGTAGTTGTAAAGAAAAGGCAAATCCTCCAATTTTTTTCATTTTGAAATCAGCCGCGTAAAGGAATATGTTTCCAGAAAGAATTCTGATTTGAAAATCATACCTTGTAAAACGCACCCTTTAAAAAAATAAAAACTTATGAAAATCTATAAAAAGTTACTATTGCGAATAGTTTTTATTGGAAGCTTTTTGATGTTTGAGAAATTTCTGTTGGCTTTATTTAACTTCAAGATTTGAAAGTAACGAAGAAGAGCGTTTTTAGAAGATTTTTTTTAAGTCCGTTTACTTATGAGGCTCAGACGTGTGGAACACTTTGCGGAGCCGATATTTAAAATTGTTGTTTACAATGATTTGCTTTATTAGTAAGTGGGTCACCAGAATTACTAGTGGCTAGCTCGAGGTTAATGAGTAACATCATCGTTTGGAACTTGGTAGGTAACTTCTTTAAGTTAGTTGCTCATGGCTGTGGCTGCCATCAAGTCCTCGGTTCATAAGTCCTTTCAGGATGGTTGACCATAAGCTTGCTGGGCAGGCACAAGTAGCACAGAAACAAGAGGATAGTATAGCTGGAACGCAATGGCAGGATATTTATTGGAATAAGGGTTGTGATGACCTAACGCATTACGGTCAGCCATACAAAGGAATTCGTAGATCGCTTGCATGTAGGGAAGATCACGCATTCCCAAAACATATCTTACCTCTCGGAAAAGTTGTCTACCTCGGGCCAATAGGGTATTCAATAGTCGTACTCAGGAGGCATCATTATCCGGACAATACCAAACTGCGTGATCGATGTCATCATAACCGGTTCCGCACCTACCTATATTGCTCGAGAGCGTTAGAATACTGGTTGAACATACGTCTTGACATCACACGAAAGATTAGTCGACTTACATCCAGAACATTGAACCACGATCTCGACGAAACATTTGGAATAATTGAATGTAACATTCACCCAAGAGAATTACAAAAATCTCGCCTTCTTGTGCACCCACCTTTGCTAGAGAATCCGTCTTCTCATTGCCTGGAATTCAAAAATGTGAGGTGACCCATACGAAGGTAATCCTAAATGATCTTTCGACCAACGCACACATCTGTTCCCTTATTTTTAAGAAAAAGAAGGCGAGGTGAGTGCCTCACTATTTTGACGATGGCAGATGAGTATTCATTCTAGACACCGAAACCAGTGGATACATCAGTTCTTCAATTCAGTTACAATGGACATGTTGGTACTTTTTAATAAAAATATGGGGAATTAAAATTGGTCGAATTTGATCTGGAACTACTTGAATAGCCTGTTTCAAGGAGAAATCATAATCAATGGAGTAACTGTGATACGTGAAGCAAACATTAGGAGAGTTATAGCATGAAAGACTAATATCAGATAGCCTATATATCTATATGTTCTGATTCCACACTAGATCAGTATTCTAGCTGAGAACTCCCAGAAGAGGTTCTGTAAGGGTTTTACTCTGGCTCATATCATTATGCGTTGAATGCAGTACAGCCAAAGAGCAACACGCTAGCAACGATATAGAATGCATTCCAATTTAATGAGGTGGCTGTTTCTTGCCGAGAGGAAGCAAAAAGAGCCATATTCGTGAATTGAAAGAATAGTTATTTTATTGAGTACATTAATTGTTATGTTATTTATTCTCCGTGCGAGGAGTAACGATTATGATGTAGAAGAAATGTTCGCTCCATCACCATGAGGCACCAAGAGTGAACAACAATGTTTTTTGGCTAGAATGAAAGATGTTAAGAAAGTGA